>PVJN01001126.1:0-154084 GCA_004026805.1 Lasiurus borealis | reverse complement strand
ACATCATTCTCAGTATTGCCTATTAAAATAATCATTCCTATCAATAGCAAGCCAAGACTGTGCTACTATTTCCATGAATATGTGACTTTGTCTTTGTTTCTTAGTCATTAAAATTCCTTTAGAGCTAAACATTGGCAGAGTTTTCAGTACTTTTGGCAATAATGTAAAAGTGGGGCCAAACTCACAAATGCATTGCAGTCTACTTGTTTCTTCCTGAATAGAAAGGGATCTTGGTGTTATTTTGCTTATACGTATTAAGTTTCTGACAGGTGACTCGTCAGTTTGTTAGGAAAGTAATAACATTTTTCTTAGACCTTGTACTAGAATCATATATTATTAATATTAACTAAATATTGAATTTATATCCCATTATTCAATAAAATGTACAGACATTTTATGAATTCCTGTTGTTCAGTTATGGCCTACCTGAGGTGGCCCAGAAAAAGTTGTACAAAAGAGGATCTACATGATACACCCAAACCAGGCTGACTGGATTCCAAACAGCTGATCAGAATAGCACAAAAGAATTTGTTCTTCATAATTCTTTCTTACTCCCCTCAAAAATCACACTGAGCCGAGACTGGTTTGGCTCAGTGGATAGAGTGTCGGCCTGCGGACTGAAAGGTCCCAGGTTCGATTCCAGTTGGGGGCATGTACCTTGCTTATGGGCACAACTCCAGTAGGAAGCGTGAAGGAGGTGGCTGATCGATGTTTCTCTCTCATCGATGTTTCTGACTTTCTATCCCTCTCCCCTCCTCTCTGTAAAAAATCAATAAAATATATATATATTTTAAAATCACACTGATAAGTGCTGACACTACAAGATACAGTGTCACATAACCTCTGACAGCAAAGCTGACACTTTTGAACTAGAAAGAAAGGGAAAGCTATCAATTCCATGTCCTGTTTCAGGGTTCAATATTATACCAACTTCTTAAGAATTTTCCTTATAAAAATATTTTGTAATAATAAACTTCATTTTTGCAGCAGAGGTTGTACATGCAATGAGCTGCAGAGTGCACTGTTAAGATGCACTGGAATCCATTTCTACATTGGTAAACAAAGGGCAGTCTTTGGTCATCTGGTGAATAGCCGTGCAGCTGCAAGCCCTACCTCTCCAGCCAGGAAATACCACATGCTTCCTGACAAGGAAATGAGATTCCTTTTTTAATTTAAAAAAAAGTCTAATATTTAAAATCAAGATCTAAATAACAAATGGCAAACCATTTGTATGACTTACAATTTCAAGCATTCAATCCATCAGAACCGCCTTGGAATCCCAGAGTTCTACTTGAACTTTGGGGACATTGAGGACGTTAATGTTGTCTTTCCTAAAAAGTGAGAGGGGCCCTGGTTGGTTGGGCTCAATAGATAGAGCATCGGCCTATGTACTGAAGGGTCCTGGGTTCGATTCCAGCCACAAGCACATGCCTTGATTGCAGGCTCAGTCCCCAATATGGGGGCAGCTGATCAATGATACTCTCATCATTGATTTCTCTCTCTCTCTCTCTCTCTCTCTCTCTCTCTCTCTCTCCCTCTCCCTCTCCCTCTCCCTCTCCCTTTCTCTCTGAAATTAATAAAAAGTACATTTTTAAAAAGTGAGAGTGGTTATGACCTTTAAAGAGATACGGATCCTAATATTAGCCTGGCATTTATCAAGAGCTTAAAATGCAGGGCCTCAATGTTAGCACAATCCATGCCTTTGGGTAAATTAGGAAAATATCTCTCCTGTTGATATAGGCTGTTCAGCTAGAAAATAATAATAATAATAATAATAATAATGTGTTTTCCTGTAGGTGGCCTCAGCTCCAGGCACAAGGCTGGCCACGTGGGGTCTGTCTCACAGCTTCTTGAAAGTCAGTAATTTTCCCAAATTTACACAGCTCACCAGTGGTGAACTCGGGGCTGAGGACCAGGGAACCAGGCTCCACAGCTCATGCATTTACCCAGGGTTCTATGCGGCCCCCAGAGGTGTCTCAAATAGAACCTTTTTTCTAGGGTGAAAGATTTCATAGATAAAGGGATTGATGGATCTATTCATTATTTGTGTTTTCCATGTTATAATTATTAGTATTATCCATTAATATTATCCTTCCATACAATAATTATTAGTATTATCCATTAGTATTATCCATACATACTATCCATTATTGATTACTGGGTGCCTAATATGTGTAAGGGGTTGTGCCTGGAGAATTTGTTTCTAAGACGATTGGGATTTTCTCTTATTGAACATTTAGCCATATGATTAATATTGGAATATCGACCTAGTATTTTCAGACCATATATGTCTTTTTTTTATTATTGATTTTTTACAGAGAGGAAGGGAGAGGGATAGAGAGTTAGAAACATCAGTGAGAGAGAAACATCGATCAGCTGCCTCCTGCACACCCCGACTAGGGATGTGCCCGCAAGCAAGATACATACCCCTGACCGGAATCGAACCCGGACCTTTCAGTCTGCAAGCTGATGCTCTATTCACTGACCCAAGCTGGTTTTGGCAACAATATATGTCTTTAATGATTGTTTTTATCATTTTGTTTTTTTCCCCAAAATAAAACAACAATGTGATTTCCCCCTCAATTACAAGGAGGATAACCAGAATCAAGTTGTCAGGCCACGTTATTATCATCCCTAATGTGCGAAAGAAACGGTCTCTCCTGGCAGGGTATGCATCCAGCCACCTAGCACAGAGCACCTTTGCAAAAGTAAACATTGCTAGTGAGGACATCAGCCGGATTTCCGCTTGCACCCCTGTATTAAACAACACTGCCTCTTTTCTTGTGTTAATGGAATAGATATTGCCATCTCCAGGAAAGAGAGTTCTAAAAAACAAAGCCTTAAAATGCTGAAAAAACAGCAGTTAGGAATTAATGGCTAGGATGAATGTGCAGTTTATTAAATGACTAGCAATAAGATTAATTTGTTCCTTTCTTGCCCAAGAGATGCTTAAAGTAATTGCATCTTTGAAAACTGCACCGTCATCACTTTATGCTTTTGATGATGTCATGGAATACTACCAGAGGCTGGGATAACAATTCTTTGAATCTCCCATGCCATTATGCTAATCTGTTGGCTACTGATCATCACCATGATTTTTGCAGTAGTCTGTGGCTTCTGTGTGATAAAAAGAGAGGCCTCTATACCATCCAATCTTCTAAATAAAACATTTGCCAGTTTGAATAAGTTCCAATTAATATGTATTAAAATGTCCTGCAGAAATTTGGAGGTGCCATTTTGCAGCACAAACAGGTTGGGGATCACTGCTGTGTGCACTAAAAAAAGAGGGAGAGAGTAAAAGAAAAAAAATGTTACTTCAAAGCACTTCATATGTTTAAAAATATCCACATGTTTTTTCAAATGCATCTTCCCATCTTTAGAACCTGAGTTTTGAACTCTTCGTTTTCATATGTATCTCTCTCTCCCTAAGTAAAATCCTCTTACCTTTGTCCCATTACGTGCCAGTTACTTGACAAAATGGCTACAGCCCCTGAAGGTACTTCCTACACATCTGTGTTCAGCAGCAAACCAGTACAGGTCTAAGACCCTAAAAGTAGTTCCCAACTTAGAACCATACATTCACTATATACTATCTGATTGTTAGCCTCATGATTGGATATTTGTATTGTACATCCATGCATCAAAATATGCATGGCCTCTGACCTGTAAAAATACTTTTCTGCTACTGCTAGATGCTATGAACTCTTAGAGGGAAGATGATGATGATGAAGTTGTTTGAAATGCTTTTTAAAAAATATTTTCACTTCCTGCCGAAACCGGTTTGGCTCAGTGAATAGAGTGTCGGCCTGGGGACTGAAGGGTCCCGGGTTTGATTCCAGTCAGGGGCATGTATCCTGGTTGCAGGCACATCCCCGGTAGGGGGCGTGCAGGAGGCAGCTGATCGATGTCTCTCTCTCATGGATGTTTCTAACTCTCTATCCCTCTCCCTTCCTCTCTGTAAAAAATCAATAAAATATAGAAAAAAATATTTTCACTTCCTTTCTAAATAATGCTCTCAAATTTTAAAGGATGATGCATTTTAAAGTACTGGGGAGTATCTTATCACGGAATACTTTAGAGTACTAAGATGATAATTTCTATGAAGGATTATTTTATGAATTCCTGTCATTTTTCTGGGTGAACTTATAAATAGCTGATTTGATGTTTAATAAATAGAAAATATATTTAACATATTGGAAATATATTCCTAATGATGGCCCCAAGGCACTTGTTGCAGTCAACAGACACTTGAGGATCTGGGCAGATGGCCCCTAGTGGCATGAAAAAGTTGATGTGCCACTTAAAACTCAACACCGACCAGGCAGACATAAACCTGCTACTTCCAAAATGTCCAGATTTAAACTGTTCGGTCCTCATGACATTTTGTCTGAAATATATATTTTTTAAAAAAGATAGTCTTCAAAGCATAAAATCGCAACTCGATTTATAATGCTTAAATGTCAACGTGAACTTGTATGGCCAAAGACAATTCAATTATTCATAAGAAAAACGTAATTGTTTTAATACCAAGCAAACATCATCATTTATGCTAAATCAAATAGATCATGTTCAGTTCATTAGAAATTTTCCAGATGTCACCTGCAAGATGCCTATAAATAACAGAAGGAAAAAAAAAAAAACAACAGCAAAAGGTTTATAACAATTTGTGCCATAATGATGCAGAAGAAATTTTCACCAATCATTTCCAAGTTCTAATTTTAATCATATGTATTTTTCCCTCCCTTGCAAAGTTTAAGACATGCAAACAAGAATACACCGAAAAGATACTGGTTAATTCCAAGAAGTGGTGTTTCTATGTGTTTACAAAACACCTTTTGCTCAATGTCTGGCCTTTGCTCTTCATTCCTTTGCAAGAATCATTCTTATAAACACCAAGGTGGTTAGATATGCATAATTCAGACGATTCCCAATAGTAAACTTTTTCCTCAAAGTTAGAATGGAATGAGCTAATGTAATGGCTTCTCTAACATCCTTTTTTCATACTGTAGCCTTTTCCTTAAAAAAAAAAAAAAGTTGAACCAGATTCTACCCCCACCCCCACCCCCAAAAAAGCAAGCAGCTATAGCCTTTCCAAATGACACTTCACAATGCATTTAATTCCAGTGTCTCCAGAGCGCCAAAAAGACAACCAGACACTCGAGAATTATATCCTGAGGATGTAGGACATCACATATTGCTGAGGGGAAGATCAGTAACAATTAAGCTGAAGGTGCCAGTTTCTAAAGGTCTGGCTTCACTCCTGATTAAGTTGCCCGTCATCTGTCATCTCTCTCTACCTCCAGGACACCTGTTCCAAGAGGCACAGGCTGGGGAAAGGAATCTGTGCTTTTTACATGGAAAGAAAGAAGAAAAAAAAAAAAAAACTCCCCGCATTGAAATTACATGCCCATACACAGTCAGCAAACACTCCTCCCAACACCTTCATCAGCATCGCAGGGGATTTCAGTACAAGGAGCCGTCTATGCTCCATTTCCAGAAAGGCCTTCCTCACACTTTTGAGAATCTTCCTGTTTTTTTGTTTGTTTGTTTGTTTGTTTGTTTGTTTTTAAGAGACTTTCCCCAAAAGTAAGAAAGAGCGAGTCCAGTATACATGGCTCAACCACAGGCGCGTGCAAGTCGCAGGGAAAGAAACCCCAGAGCGAGCGCCTGGAAGCTGGCCAGTGCGGATGCAGGTCCCTTGCAGAGGGACTCCCTCCCCCCCCCATCCCCCCGACATAATTGGGCGCCTGCTAGGAGCCTGAGCCTGCAGTCAGTCGTCCCCAGGTGTGTACCTCAGTCCAACCCGAGCCGCCTTCGTGTTCGGAGAGGTCCCCAACTCGGGATGAGGTGCGCAAAGACAGGGCAGCGCGCCCCTCACCAGCCCCCCGCTCCTTTGTCAGCCTCCTGAGAACAAAGGCTGCGTGCCCAGGGGTCCCCCAGCGCCTCTGTGCGCGCAGATCTGTCCCCCATCCTCCCCCAGAACTCGGGAGGCGGGCGGCTGCAGCGGAGCCATCCCCTCCTGCCCCCCCTCGGGGGAGGCATCCCTGCAGCGGCTCTCCGTCCCCGGGGCTCCGCGGCACCGCACCCCTGTCGCAGGCGCCCAGCCCTGCGCTGTGAGACCAACTCTCTTTCCAAGAAAGTGGAATCAGTGATGCCCGTGCTGCTCGCCACGGAGCCCCCCAACCCCCGGCCGTTTCGCAGCCGCGGAACCCGGCGCTTCCGACACGTTTAAACTTTTTGGCGTGTGTTTTTGGGGGGCAGAGGGGAACGCGCAGCGCCACCCAGCTTCCCACGCCGCCTCCTCCGGGCTCCCGGCCCCGCACAGCCTCCCCATCCCGGGGAGACAGTCCCCTCCGGGACCGGCTCCACGCCCCGCCCGCGCCCCCCAGGGTCCCAGATCCCCGCTCGTCCAGGTGGGCGGGCGGGCGGGTGGCCCCAGACTCACCGCTGACCACGCGGCGGCAGAAGGCTCCGTGGCCGCAGAGCAGAGCGGCGCCCAGCAGCAGCGAGACCACGCGGCTCATCGCGGCCCGGGCAGGTGTCGCACGGAGCGGAGCGAAGGCGGCCTCGGCCGGGTCTCTAACTCCTGAGCCTCCCTACCTGCCCGCAGGCGCTACTCCCGCCGTCTGAGCCCCGCCGCCCGGTCCCCTGCGCGCATCGCCTGGGGCGGACCTGGCGCCGGGCGCGCTGCTGTCGCGCGCGGGTGTGCCGGGCCGGAGCGCACGGCTCCGGGGGGCGGCAGAGGGGGTGCGCCTTGAAGGACAGGGGACAGAAGTGGGTTGCGGGGTGGAGTGCGGGTCCCAGGTGAGGCAGCAGGAACCCGGGTTCGAGCCCACTAGCCCGCGGCGATCGTCCCTCTCCCAGGCCTGGCGGGGGGCGAGTGCCAGGCAGAGTCCGTGCGCCCAGGTCGCGGATCTCGGGGCAGCAGCAGCCGCTCTGCGCTGCAGACGCGTCTTATATACCCGCAGCCTGGGGTTCGGGCTCGTCGCTGGTCACGGTGTTTAACCGCTTCGTCTCCTGCGGGTGCGGTGCGGTGCGGAGCCTCCTCCCCCTAAAACTGGAGCCACTTGTGAAAACAGTCCACTCAGCAGCCGCACCCGCTCCCCACCCCTTCCCCTCCCCCCCCCCCCCACCCCTTCTTGCCATTCGCTCAGGGGCTCCAGAGTCATTTGTGTAAAATGTGACAGCCTCGCTATTAAACTCTGGCAAAAGTTGGCCCCATTTGGGTTTCTCCCGAGATTAATGTCCACGGGGATGCCAAGTTATGGGGCTTTTCCTCTCTGCGCTAAATTGCTGGATCATATGTATTGCTGGATGCAGGGCACGAGCCGCTGTCTAAGATGGATTGGCGGGGCGGGAGCCAAATCCTCCTCAGGGAGTTATAGAAAGTGGCAGGTTTCCCCCCCCAACCCCCCACCCCCAACCTGGGTTCTGCATAGAGAGGACTTCCAAGCAGGTGGTTTGACTGAGCTGCCACAGGAGTTAAGCCGAAAGAACATCTGAAGCCCGGTTTTTCCTATCGGTTCCACTCATCGTCTTTGCAGCTCCAGAGAAAACATCAGGGCAAATAATAATAATAATAATCTGGATACTTGGGAATTTCCTGGATATAAAATTCGTTTGCAATCATCTCTCAGTGAACCTATGATTTGCATTAGAAACAAGACTCTTTCTAAAGACCTGCATGGGGCTTTTTTTTCCTATAACTTTAAGGAATCTTTTGATTAAAACAGTCCATCCAAGGAGGGTAGGGTTTCCTGGAACATTGGAAAGAAAGTTCCTGAGCTTCTTCTAAGGTGTGTGATGAGAACCTTGAGGATGCTCTCCTAAAGCACGTCAGCAGACTTGGTATGGTGCCATTCTGTTGCTTTAAGTGCCCCCAACCTTTGTTGAATTCCTTTGTTATTTTTGTTTGTTTGTTTAAATATTTTCATTGATTGTTTTACAGAGAGGAAGGGAGAGGGACAGAAAGTCAGAAACATCGATGAGAGAGAGACATCGATCAGTAGAGATGTGACCGCTAGCAAGGTACATGCCCCCAACCGGAATCGAACCTGGGACCTTTCAGTCCACAGGCCGACGCTCTATCCACTGAGCCAAACCGGTCTCAGCGAATTCCTTTGTTTTTAATGGGTGGTAAACTTCCCTGTAATACCTCCCTGTCTTTTTTTTTTTTCATAAGCCACAAGCCCACTGTAAACATCTGTTGGGCTGTTTTCTTGAAAAAAGGTTAATCCTGCTACAGCAAAGACAAGTCTTGTAGAATAAGGAAGTTTAGTACTTGGAAAGGCCTTAAATATTACTACCGTATTTTCTGGTGTATAAGACGACTGAGCATATAAGACAACCCCCTAACTTTTCCAGTTAAAATATAGAGTTTGGGATATACCCACCCTATAAGATGACACCTGGCATATAAGACGACCCCTGACTTTTGAGAAGATTTTCCTGGGTTAAAAAGTCGTCTTGTATCTTGTATGCTAGGAAAATACTGTAAATACACCCTGCTCAAGAGAGTAGAATTCTAAAATACTTATAATGATGTCTACCACTTTAATTTTTCCTGGTATAACCATAAAAATACAGATTTAATGTCAGGTCACGGGCAACAGATAAATCTTGTCGAGGGTATGGATTTTTAAATTTCACCACTAGCTAAACATCCAAAAGAAACAAGCATTTCTGGGTTTTTGAATGGAAAAATGGATCACTGATCAATGCTCCAGGCAATGGAGGACTGTCCAGCCCCATGGTAGTCCTGGGTCACTGGTGTGGAGGTCAGAGAGCTTCTCAGGGGCTCACAGCCCAATGTGGAGAAAGACACATAACAATGACTGTGTGTATGAACTCTACACAGAAAGGGTGAACGGAGTGTCATGGTTAGCACAGAGGAATGAGGAATGAATCTTGCAGGAATTTTCTAGCAGCAATCCAGGGCCAGGATGATGATCCTCGCTGGTTGATGGCCCGAGTTACTTCTCCAAATGCTTGCACAACTAGGATTCTGAATGGGAGCTTCATTCTCCTTTCATGACAGACTGCTCCTGGATATGGGGAAGCCCAGAGCTATCATGGGAAGGAGTATCCGTGGATCACAACATAAGCACGGGGTATAATTTCCTACATATCAACAGACCCCCAAAGGTCTCTGACACCTGAAAAGCCAACAAGTCCTTGAAACTATTAATGACCACAGGGAGCCACATGGTTTTTGCCTTCCAAATTATAACAACTGTATATTCAATAGGGTTTTACACATGTTCTTAAATATAGTTTCTTTAGGTTAGGATTTTATCACTTCAAAAAGGTTGTACTGGTCTACCAGGGCTGCTCAGCAGTTATTCGGACAGCTGTGTGACTTACTGGGAAAACAAAATTAGTAAAGGCCCTTTTAGCTGGTGAGACTAACTATTTTTCTTTGTTTCTGCATCACTAGAAAACATCTGGATGGATCATCACTAAATTCAGAGCGCACATTTTGGGTGGTCTTAAATAAAGAATAAGGTTGATATTAGATATACCTTTTGGAGAGCATGCTGGGGGTATTATTCAAACATTTTTTTTCATATAGTGTAGTAGGAGATATACAACAAACATTTTCAACACAATTATTTTTAAAATATAAAGTTATTGGGCATTAGGGGTAAAACAACAAATAGCTAGTAATTTTTTAAACAAATGACATTTATTTTTTTCCCTATGGATAATATATAAGGTGTCTCCAGAGACAAATTACTTTCTCATAGCAAACGTATTTCAATTTCATAATTAATGAATAAAATGAGAAGTTTAAGAATTGTTTTCAGATCAGTCAGAAGTTACAGGATCCCCCAAGGGCAGAGTTTGGTGAGGAAAGTTGGTCCATGCATAGGGCTGGGTATTCAGAGGCCTTGAAACCAAAGGTGACCAGGCCACGTGATTCGTGACTGGCATTCAGGAGAGAGGTCCATCACAAGATTATGTGCCCAGTTAAAAAAAAATTCAAATCAGAACTTCATACTGATTCAGATAAGAAATTCCACATTGACTCAGCAACTTAAAAACATCTCTTCAAGTCCCCCAATAGGAAGGTGATCTCAGTAAGAGTGACCCCAAGGATTGGCTGATTCCACTCACTGGTTGAGTGTCGGCCTATGAACCAGGAGGTCATGGTTTGATTCCCAGTCAGGGCCCATGCCCGAGTTGTGGGCTCAATCTCCTGTGTGTGGGCATGCAGGAGGCAGTCAATCAGTGATTCTCATAACTGATGTTTCTGTCTCTCTTTCCCTCCCCTTTCCTCTCTGAAGTCAATTTAAAAAAAGT
The DNA here is from genome assembly GCA_004026805.1 of Lasiurus borealis. Classification (NCBI taxonomy): domain Eukaryota; kingdom Metazoa; phylum Chordata; class Mammalia; order Chiroptera; family Vespertilionidae; genus Lasiurus; species Lasiurus borealis. The sequence goes on along the minus strand of PVJN01001126.1, from coordinate 143,782 downwards.
TTTGTTTTTTGTGGGTTTTTTTCTTACAAAGGGTGACCCCAAAGAAATCTCTGGCATGAATCAAGTGCTGACTCTCCAGAGGTTCTGAAACATCAATTGACAACATTTGGAATTCAAAGTTTGGAAAAAGTGACATCAGGAACCTTAATAGCACACTATGGAATCCAAATTACTCCCTCAGCCTCCCCATTCCCTTTCAAATACTTGCAATTCCCAGTGAGTATCTGTTCCATGGGTCCATTAATAAGTCTCAAGGGCAGATGGTATGAATTCTAGGAATTGATTTGCAATCAGTGGCTTCTCACTTGGGCAACTCTGGACAGTGGCTTAGCCCCAGGCGCAGCAGAGATCTTCACGTGTTGCAGAGCAAGAAGAAGAGAATATGGCTGTCTTAGGGAGTCTGGGCTACTATGACAAAGTACGATAAACTGGGTGCCTTAGTAACAACAGAAATTTACTTCTCACAGTTGTGGAAGCTGGAAATCTGGGATCAGCTCAGTTCTGGTGAAGGCACTCTTCTGGGCTGTAGATTGCAGACTTCTGGTTATAGTCTCACGAAATGGAAAGAGCGTGAGTGAACTCTCTGGGATCCCTTTCATGAGGGCAAAAGTCCCAGTCAAGGGGACTCTAATCTCATGACCTAATTACCTCTCCAAGGCCTCACCTCCTAATACCATCCATCACTTTAGAGATAGGATTTCAACATATGAATTTGAGAGGATACAAACATGAAGTCCATGGCAATGGTGTAAAAGAGATTTGTTAACGATGTTTGAAATTATTGCATTGATTATTGTATTAATACTAGAGGCCTGTTGGATGAATTTGTGCACCAGTGGGGTCCCTCAGCCTGGCCTGCAGGATCTGGCCGACACTGGCTCTCTGACATCCCCCAAGAGATCCTGCATTGCAGGAGGGTGCATGCTAGGAGAAGGGACCCCACCGGTGCATGATTGAGGCCAAGGAGAAATGTGGGAGGTTGGCTAGCCAGGGAGGGACTGCGGGAGGGCTCCAGGGCATGCCTGGCCCATCTTGCCCAATCCTGGCCAGATCCCAGCAGCAAGCTAACCTACTGGTTGGAGCATCTGCCCCTGGTGGTCAGTGCACATCATAGTGAGCAGTTGAGCTGCCGTAGCATATCATTAGCATATCATGATTTGATTGGTTGAATGGTCAACCAGACACTTAGCATATTAGGCTTTTATTATACAGTGGTACCTCGAGATACGAGTTTAATTCATTCCATAACCTTGAGGCGTGGGAAACTATGAGATGCTCGAGTCTAGGTAAACTGGTGGGCAGTGTGCAGCCAGCCGATCTGCGCGATTACTCATATCTCAAATGGTGCTCATATTTCAAAGCAAAAGTCGCTCGCTCGACAGCTTGTATCTCAAAAATCTCGTATGTTAGGGCACTCGTATCTCGAGGTACCACTGTATAGGATATTTGAAATGTTAATAGAACCCAATATTAACTAATTTATTCATTCTATTACACTTTATTTAATGATGGTTAATTATTCTTCTAAGCACTATCAACAATATAGATAGATAGATAGATAGATATCTATATCTATATCTATATCTATATCTATATCTATATCTATATCTATATCTATATCTATATATGCCTAAGAGAATGGCCAACTGGCCAGTAGCTATAACATGCAATGAACACAGGGGTGGGGGGGGGGGGGCAGATGCTCAATGCTATCAAGCAACAGCAACTTTGCAGAGTGCCCTCTCGCACTCTGGGACCCCTCAGGGGATGTTGAACTACCAATTTCAACCCCATCCCCACAGGTCAGGTGGAGGGACCCCACCCACTGGAAGGAACCTGCTCACATCACAGATGCCCATCGAGCCCTGGCACTGCCCCAGGTGCAGCCAGACAGGGGGGAGATTGTAGGCGATTGGCTCCAGGGCGTGTCTGGCCCATCTCGCCCAGTCCCACCCAGCTGGCCACCTTCTAACTAATTTCCTTTCAATGTGCACGAATCTGTGCACTGGGCCTCTAGTACTACAGGTAATGATAAAATAATTTTAAAGTGAAAAAATAAAACCATTACTACATAACTGCTTTGGCAGTAGGCAAAAATTGTTGTTTTGTTTTTGTTTCTGAATAATGCTTAATTCTGAATAATTCCAGAAAGTCAGCATTGAATCCAAAAGTTTTCCTCCAAATTCTTCATAAATGACACCTTGGCATCTGTGAGGGCATGTGCCTGGTTCAAATGCAAGCATGGGCAGTTGGCCAAATGCCCTGAAGTTTATTTATTCTTTTGAAAACATGTCTGAGCTATAAAACACATAACCTACCTCATTCAAAAGCCAGTCCACTCTTCCTCACAATCCCAGAATTCTTAGCACAGGTCATGTAAGGGAATGTCACTGCTGATAATGCTGCTGGAAATTTAATGAAGAATTACATACACTACAAACACATACATTCCTGGTACTTAAAACTTAAATTGAGTCTGTTACATGCTCTGACCACTCAGGTGTTGAGTTAAAAATTCTTAAGAAACTCAATTACCAGAGACAACATCTCAAATCTGAACACTCATATGAATTTCTAAATAAGTATCAACTCAGTAAGCTAAAATTTTCTTGTAGTGCCTCCTTAATAATTTAATGTAATCGGGTGCTATTATTATAATTCTAGCATAAGCCAATACCTTTTATTCTATGTTGCTAAGTTACAAAGTCTGGTTTTAACATACATTAATACAACAAAACAAATTTGAGATAAGTAAACTAAAAAAGGCAAAGCTAATGTTAAACTAGCTTCAAGTGTTCAGCCTGAATTATGTAGCTGTGTAATTAACGAGCTCCTCAATGAGTATTGCGATTGAAATTATTTGGCTAGCAGGAACATAAATGTGTTTATTTAATATAATCTTAGGAAATTTTGTAAACTTTTTTTGTTTTCATTTTTAGGTTAGAAAAAGAATGAGTTGGAAAAGTTCTATGATTCCCAATTGGATTGCATCTGCCTCAGAAAAACTTAGGTATTCCATAAATTTCTTTTTTTTAATATATTTTATTGATTTTTACAGAGAAGAAGGGAGAGGGATAGAGAGTTAAAAACATTGATGAGAGAGAGAGACATCAATCAGCTGCCTCCTACATGCCCCCCACTGGGGATGTGCCTGCACCAAGGTACATGCCCTTGACCGGAATCAAACCTGGGACATTTCAGTCTGCAGGTTGACGCTCTATCCACTGAGCCAAACTGGTTTTGGCCATTTCATGAATTTCTTAATATTATGTACATTAAGAATTATCCCCAACCAGAATAAGTCATATATTATCTACATATATGCAATAACTTTCCAAACGTATATGAATGTATGTTTAATTTTTAACATGCCACCAAATCAATAAAATGTTTTCTCCACATATTTTTGGTCAATAGTTACTGAAAGAACAACTGGTATTATGTGGTGTACTGGAAACATACTTATATTAAAAATAAGGCTTCATACTCAAAGAAGGTGGAAATCACTAAGCTAGATTGTTTCTAAGTCAGGAAAATCTAATACTATTTTTCTTCCTTTTTTCCTTCATCCCTCTCCCCACCTTCTCTACCTTTCCTCCCCCCATCTCTTTCTTTCCTTCTCTCTCTCTTTCTTTCTTTCCTTCCATAAAAAGGATACTGATTTATCATGAATGGATACACTCTAAATATTTGATTTCCAAATTAATCTGAAAATAGGAGTCCTGGACATTTCTAAAGTTCTTTGCATAACAGATGGACATACCACAGATGCCACGTAAACAGAAAATCCAAACAAAGCACAGTGCAACTGAGTGCCAAGGTGTGTGAAAGGAAATTCAGTGAAGAGCCCATAAAGCTATAAATGAATATTTGATGAGCCAAGACTTTTTTCTATAAAAGCGTTCCATTTCACTAAAGAGGAAATGGTACCATGAAGAGGAATAGCTAAAGACCAACAAAACATAAAACATGCCTTTATGGTTTTCACAAATACTCAGTGTTTCCAAATATGTCCAGTGACTAGAAAACAGTACTGCCAAAACAGCCATCATAGCGATAAACTGGGTCACGTGGAATGACATATTAAGTTAGAGGGAATTTAGGGGAAAACAAAGAAATTAGGACCAAAGAAATCGATTTAAATATCCTTCTGGAGGTACATCTGTCACATCGCTACCTGTTCGTACATTGTTTCCAAGGGTAATGGCTCAGGTGTCAAATGCATGTGTATACCGCAACATGCAAAATGAAAATTATGGGAATAATGAGGAACACTGTCAGGAAACTCATAGATATTAGCTTTTTTAGTATAAAAATTTCTTTATGCTGTAGGCTGCACTTAAAAAAAGTTAACCTTTACTTATAATAAACTTTAATATTCTGCTTCCTCTCCCCCAAACAAAAATGCTCCTTAAAAAAATCTGAACAGAAATAGGGAAAATAAGAAAAGTAAGTATATTTCTACCATTAAAATCTTTATACCAAAAATAAATAAATTGACCATGTTACATAAGGCATTGGTGCCATAATATTTCTCTCCAAAAAGTGAACACAAGGCTTCATAAAGAAGACTTATTTTTCAACAGCTTTCAAGACATCAGAGAGGAAAGAAATCATTGTAAATGTATTAGCTAAGTACCTCCGATCCTCTAATGCAGTGGTCGGCAAACTCATTAGTCAACAGAGCCAATATCAACAGTACAAAGATTGAAATTTCTTTTGAGAGCCAAGTTTTTTAAACTTAAACTTCTCCTAATACCACTTCTTCAAAATAGACTCCACCAGGCTGTGGTATTTTGTGGAAGAGCCACACTCAAGGGGCCAAAGAGCTGCATGTGGCTCTCGATCTACAGTTTGTCGACCAGGGCTCTATTGGATAGAGTCATTTAATCTGAGACTAAAAAAAAAATCAAGAGTAATGATTTCTTATCAATAACAATGTTTAGCCTCACTGGCATGGCTCAGGGGTTGAGCATCCATGAATCAGGAGGTCACAGTTCAATTGCTGGTCAGGGCACATGCCCAAGTTGTGGGGTCGATCCCCAATGTGGGGCATGCAGGAGGCAGCAGACCAATGATTCTCTCTCATCATTGATGTTTCTATCTTTCTTCCTACCTCTCTCTAAAACCAATAAAAAATATTTTTAAATAATTTTAATATGTATGAATTAAGTAATACAGAAACACATAAAGTTCTTAATATAGGACTAGGATAATTATTGTGAATTCAGGTTCACCTCCACTGGTGCTCCTTAGCATATAACTAATGATTTGAAAAAAAAAGTATTTATTTTTGGAATAAAATGGAGGAAAGAGGTGGATTTCACCATTTTATTCCCCTAATCAATCCCCCATCCATCTGCATCAACCGTCCCTATACACCTTACTCCACGGGGCTTATTCTAAAATGTCGAGGGCCACTAGGACCTTGAGATCTTCTTCCAGACTCTACATTGTTCTCTCAAAACCAACTGGATATTCAGGGTGCTGAGACGCTCTTTATGATGATCAGAAAAGCAGCAAAGACCCAGACTTGTCCTAGATCTACAGAAAGGCATTCCCTGGCCACATAACACAAACTGACCCCCGCTTATTAGTATTCATCCCCGCTTTTGTTCCTCTGACTGCATCTGTTGTTCATTCAACAAACATTTACTGAGCACATATTGCATTTACTCTGTTAAAAGTGTATATTTGCAAAAATATAAATATAAAAGTGTGTATTTGCTTAATGTTTGTCTCTCCCCACTAGATTATAAATTTCTGTGGTTCTTATGCCCCACAATAATATATTTGTCAAGTAAATAAATGAAAAAAATGAAGGAATCTGTGAGTTAAGTTTTGTTTGGTTGTTTACCTTCACCGGCAGCCAGCTTTTGAAACTTCTCCTTTGTCCTTCTCTATTCATAAGAATAGGGGCAGTGGAGGGTGGAGAGAGACCTTCCAGAACTACATCAACACAGAAGAAATAGTCTCCTCTCCTTCACCCTTCCTTTTTCCAGGGCAGAGATGAAATCATGCTTCGAGAATTCGGAACGAGCCTCCAAAACCTTACTTTGCTGTGGAGGAGGAGATTTCCCAGTGTAACCTATGCCACTTGCACTTTTGAATCTCAGGTTAAACATGCTACTCCTATTTTGCAGAAATTGTGGAATCACTCTCACTTTAGTTGTAGATATGCTTTTGTGTGAGAGTGAGTGAACATGAATCTACTAGTAAAATTCCAATGTGCATTCCTAAAAGATAATGTTAGAGAGTCTATGTTTTCTTTCTCTACCTCCACACAGCTATATCCCACCATAACTAACATCTTCTATGAATACGGTGAGAACACATTTCTATTTTCTGGCAAAGTCCTAATTTTCCCAGAGCAGTACCTAGTTACACCTTGATATTTTATATGCAGTTGACTATCATCTCCTACATGAAGTATATTTTTTAACTAGAGGCCCTGTGCATGAGATTCATGCACTGGGGGTGAGGGGTGGGGTGTCCTTCAGCCCAGCCTGCACTCTCTCCAATCTGGAATCCCTCTCACTATGTGGGACTGCTGGCTCCCAACAGCTCATCTGCCTGCCTGCCTGATCACCCCATAACCACTTTCCTGCCAGCCTGATTGACGCCCAACTGCTCCCTTTCCAGCCCAATTGCCCCCAACTGCCCTCCCCTGCCAGCCTGGTCACCCCTAACTGCCCTCCCCTGCCAGCCTGGTCCCCACCCAGCCAACTGCCCTCCCCTGCAGGTCTGGTTGCCCCTAATTGCCCTCTCCTGCTCGCCATCTTGTGGTGGCCATATTTGACCACATGGGAGCTGCCCTCTTGTGCGAGGGCATAAGGGTCCATTTGCATATTATCTCTTTATTATATAGGATTGCCAGAAAAAGTCTTTCCTCCTCTTATTTATTTTATATCACACCATAGCTTTTCTTCAGCAGTTATTTGGGTACATTATGTCTCTTTAAATGTAAACATCCATCTCAGTTAGAAGTTACCATGTATAAAATATCCTGCATCCCAATGCCTAGCATTAGAAATTCAATGAAAATAAGTGGTTGTTGGTAATCGCTTATGTGACTAAAGATAATATGATTAAAAGAAGAGATGGGAAATGATATATGCCTTCATCTTTTATCCCCCAAAATGTTCATCTTTCCATTCTTTTAAAAACTACAAGTATTTTATCTTTCTGAATTCTAATATAACCACATTTTTATTGAGGATATCTTATAAGTAAAAATGTACCATTTATGTTAAAATGGTTACCTGAAATTCATGTGAAAATTATTCAGTTTTAAATTTTTTTATTTTTTTTTTTTTATCAAATCATCCCAAAATTTTTGTTTTGTAATTGCGATTTCTAGTGAGGTGTTGAGTGAAACCTAAAAGAAAGAGAGAACACCTATATCAAGTGGGTATAATGCCCTTGCCTCCTACCAAAGTAACCGTAGAGATATTTGGGGAAACCCTTGGAATTCACAAAACACACTCTGAAAACCATAGCTTCAATCAGTAAATAGTTCCAATATCCTTAGCCACGGGCCAAAATGCTCAGAATCTACTCAAAGCAATCAAATCTTAAGTAGATTACAAAGGCTTTTCAGATTCAGATCAAACAGAGGAGAGGTCATTTATCTTATTTAATAAGCAACGAAGAATGCAAATGTAACAGCAATCCTAAATTTATATAATTTTAATGGAGGAATTATTCATTGTTTAACATGATGAGAATTTTAAATTCCTCCCTGAATTTATAAAGGTTATAAAGGAATGCTATCTAGCTAAATGTGAACTATTTGTCTTTTCTGTCTTACCTTTAATGTTTCAGTTTCCAACTGCTGTTCTAGGTTGTCATAGCAACAAAATGTTGTAAGTTTTAGTTGGAAAACTTATTTATTATAAGATATACATTCAATTGGTTGCATGGGTGGTTGATTTTTCAACTTTTTTCAGGAAGTCTTTGATCATATTATTCCTACTGACTACTACTTTATATGTGTTTTATGACATAAAGTAACTCGGAGAAGTCATAGACAACAACAGGAAGAATGTCAAGATAGACAAGCCCAAAGTCAATCCAAAGAGTTACCTGGGATTTGGTTTTCCGTTTCCCCCAACCCCAATACATCTAATGATCCTTTACACCCATTAACACATTGTTTGTCTGAAATATAGATTTCTCACATACTCATTTTTTGAATTTTTTAACTTGCTTCCACTGTGAAGACAAATATACTTATGGGAAATATAATACAAAAATTAGCAGAAAATTTTTGCATACTGTCACACCAAAAGCTCATGTTAGAAAACAATGCACAGCTTTTTACATATTCTACTGCTCACAAGCTTTCAATTTATTCTTTCTGGCTGATAGAATACATTTTGAACTATTTTGTCCTTCATTCAGAGCCCTCTAAAATTTCACCCTCTATACCTTTCTAGATTCACTTATACTTTTACTCTCATCAATCAGCCAGCACAAGCAGCCAGGTGACCAACAATCTTTATTTGAGTTTTCCGACCTTTCTCCGTACGTCTACAATTTCCTTCCCCCCTTCCATTCTGGTCTCCTTTGCTATACCTATCCTACACACTGGCTATTCTTTCTTAAAAAGAAAGAAAGAGGAAAAAAGGAAAGAAGGAAGGAAGGAAGGAAGGAAGGAAGGAAGGAAGGAAGGAAGGAAGGAAGGAAGGAAAGGGAAGGAAGGAGGCCATTTCACACCTCTCTCTTTTCTTCTCCAAATAAATAAAATCTACTCATTTAGTCCTTGAATACAACCCACCTTGCAGAAGGTTTCGTACTATCAGTTCTCACAAATCCCTGCTCACATGAACATATTTTACCTTCTCAACTGGAAGGTAAGAGCATTCAGAATCAGAACCATGTGTGGTGTGTCTTACTGCAATCCAACACTAATATTACCTTTTTATTTAGTAAAAGAGCCTTGAGAGAGGAAGTCATGAGCCAAACCTACCTTGCCTTCCAGTGACACATGCTGATAACTCACTTTGTGCCCTGTATCATCAGACATATGGGAACCTTTGGGGGCATCATAGGTGAAGGGCTATATTGTTCCCTGTCACTTCTTTTATGTTATCTTTACCCCAGATGTTGCACAAATGGTGATAACCACTTACTTCATGAGTTACCCATCAAACGTGAGCTGAGTATACTCATGTTCATATGAAAGGTGTGAAAGGAGGGAAGAAGCCAGGAAATAATACCAGGAACAGGTGTTTCTTTTCTGCTTAACCAACAGCCATGCCAAGAAGAAGAAAATGTTTTATACTCTTGGTTCCTTTTCCTACACACCTAAGGAACTCACCCGACATCCTTCCAGAAACATCATTTCCAAAACAAGTAATCCTCTGTGGAGAACAGTCTCCATTCATTTAGGCAAACACCCACTTCTCACCACAGGGCAACTCTGAGAAAGTAGATTATTGAATGAGGATACATATTCATTTTCACTTTTAAAAAAGTAGCTTATTTATTGTCTTCAAAGTTAAAAAGTAAGGTGTGATTTGCTTTCATGCACTTACCTTAATGCACACAATTAAGCCAGAACCTTGAGCATGGAAAATCACTTTCTTTATCCCAACATTTTTAAGAGTTTAGCTCTATTGATTCATTGTGCGAATAATACAATTTGGAATATCATTCTTCAATATACTGCCAAAGAATTAAAATATCATGCATTCTGCATTATGTGTTTTTTGAAAGTTGTGGTAGGAATCTAGGCAGTATTTTATTGACTTAAACTTTTAAACCTTGATAGATTTATTGTTGTAAGTCACAGTGGAAAGTAATAAATAATACAATTTTGAATATGAAATCTTTTCATTGGCAGTTGAGAGGAGCAGAAAAGGGAATGCATAAAGTCTTACCAGAAGCAGTGTAACCATGATGAACGAAGGCCAAATTATCTTATTAAAAAAAGATCCCAAATTTTGACTTGGTGTTTTAGTAAAATATTAGTTGGGCTGCTAAAGTGAAACGTAGGTCTTCAGCCTGATAATCTTATTGGAGATTCTGAGGTTAATTTGGCCCTCACTTCCTTAGGAGAATAATAATAATGTCAGTGTATAGTTACTATGTCCCAGACACGGTTTGGAAAGGTTTATACATGTTAACTCATTTTATCCCCACAAAAGTCATATGATACTTTCTCTCCATTTTTACTTTTTTAGTATTTTTAGATAGTTAATATTGATTTTATTTTTATGGAACATACTTTTTAATTCAATTTATTGGGGTGACATTGGTTAATAAAATTATATGTTTCAAGTGTAAAATCCTATGACACATCATCTTTTTACTATATTTTACTATATTGTGTTCACCATTCAAATTATTTCTCCATCACCCTATATTTGAGCCTCTTTAACCTTTATTACCTCCTTTCTGGTAACCATACTGTTACCTGTTTCTATAAGCATTTTTTGTTTGTCTTGTTTTTTTTCTTTCATTTGTTGTTGTCCTATTTATATTTCACATAGGAGTGAAATCATATGGTGCTTGACTTTTTCTACCTGACTTATTTCACTTAGAATGATATTCTCAAGATCTATCCAGGTTGATGCAAATGGCGGTATTTCATCTTTTCTTATAGTTAACATATGAGATTTTTGAGATACGAGTCGTCGAGGAAGAGATTTTTTGCTTTGAAATAGGAGCAACATTTGAGATACGAGTAATCGCATGGATTGGCCAGCTGCACAGGACCCACCAGTTTACCTTGACTCGAGCGTCTCATAGTTTCCCACGCCTCAAGGTTATGGAACGAATTAAACTCGTATCTCAAGGTACCACTGTATATATGTACCACATCTTCTTTAGCTAATCACCCCCTGAAGGACAGTTCAGTTATTTCCATGTCTTGGCCACGGTGAATAATGCTCCAATAAACATAGGGGATGATATATCTTTACTAATAAATGCTTTCAAATTGTTCTAGTACTCCAGTTTTCAAGGTAAGGAACTTGAGGCATGAGAATGCTAAGTAACTTGTCCAAAGTCACACTTGGTTAAAGATGACAGCTGTTATTTCAATTCAGCCACCAGAGTTTGTGTTCTTAACACAGGGCCTCTGGGCAGCGTGAAAAGGTGGGGATGGAGCAGAGAGAGTGGCTCCAGGGGTTGAAGTGGTAAGTCGGTGCCAGCAGCCAGGGAAAGGAAGGCCCATTCCTGCATGAATCTTCCTTCATTGGGCTTCTAATGGTTATATATTTACTGTGATGTGTATTAAGAAATCAACAAGCCCTAATGGGTTTGGCTCAGTGGATAGAGTGTCGGCCTGTGGACTCAACGGTCCCAGATTCGATTCCGGTCAAGAGCACATACCTCAGTTGTGGGCACATCCCCAGAAAGAGTGTGCAGGAGGCAGCTGATCAATGTTTCTCTCTTATCAATGTTTCTAACTCTCTACCCCTCTCCCTTCCTCTCTGTAAAAATGAATAAAAATATATTTTTTTAAAAAAGAAAACAAAATCAATACATCAAAAACATAATCTTGCCTAAACCGGTTTGGCTCAGTGGACAGAACGTCGGCCTGTGAACTGAAAGGTCCCAGGTTTGATTCCGGTCAAGGGCATGTACCTTGGTTGCGGGCACATCTCCAGTGTGGGGCATGCAGGCGGCAGCTGATCAATGTCTCTCTCTCATTAATGTTTGACTCTCTATCCCTCTCCTTTCCTCTCTTTGGAAAATCAATAAAATATATTTTAAAAAAACATGATCTTACAGATGTTAGTCCTAGTGAATAATTTAGATCATTTTAAAGAAAAAAATAAATAACAAGACTGGTGGTAAACAAGTGGGAAAGGAAGTTTGAAGTTCGGTAAACATGAAGATCAGCAGTGCTTTTCTCTAAGAAATAAATGTCCAGGTAAACCATAGCTGGTGTGTCTCAACTAAGCTTAGCTCTGTCACAGTATAGCTAAGACTTCCTAGCCATGTTCTGACCTAAAACTACCAGCTTTCTCCTGTCCCAGTAAGACAGGGTCACTAAGCAGTCGTAGCCATTATTCACCTACAGCATCTCCGAACAGAAGCCCATCGGGACTTCCATCTTCCCTGCCTTCCCGACACCTAGTCAGGCCCTTTCATAATGGCTAGAGGAACACGTGGGTAAGCAGGAGTACACATGGAAAGGAATTAAAAAAACAAGGAAGACGGGTGCTGCGGGCTGAGCAGCGTCTTAACCACTGTACTGACCAGCTAGTTTACTCTTCAGAGCAACTCGGAGACGAAGGCATCATTGTCTCTCTTTTATTTTGCTTTCTTAATTGTTTATTAATGTATTACATGTATACATATCTTCCCATTGACACCCCTCCCAGGCATACCCTAACCCCTCAGTGTCTTGTGTCCATTGGTTATGCTTATATGCATGCAGACAAGTCCTTTGGTTTTCTCTTATCTACCCCATCTCTCCCTAACCTTCCTGCTGTAGTTTGACAGTCTGTTTGATGCTTTACTGCCTCTGTATCTATCTTTTTGTTCATCAGTTTATAATGTTCTTTATTATCCATAAATGAGTGAGATCATGTGGTGTTGTTCTTTCATTGCAATGTCCCTCTTTTACAGATAAGGAAACCAAAGCTTGAAAGGAAATGAACTCTCCTCCATCTTGTCCTATAGGGCTGGGCCCCCTGCCTAAACCCCCTCCCTTTTCTGGGAGTGGCCACAGGTGTGCCAGCAATGTCCTAGCTTCCCCCACCCCCACCCGAATGGACCAATGAAGCTTCAGGAACACAGCGAAGGTCCTAATAAGGCTTAACCACAGAAAGACCCTCATTCAAGTGACCAATCTCTGTAACACTCGTCACTTCCCTAAGCCCCCTAATTATCCTACCCCATAAAACTCATTGTGCTCACTCTCTCGCCTCGCTGCTGCGCCAGAAAGAGGCTGAGAGGCAAACCCGGGTTTGAATAAAGACTCTTTGCTTTTGCATCAGAAAAGTCTCCTTAGTGGTGGATTATTGGGAACCCCGAACTCTGGGCATAACAAGCCCACCCCCCAGCAGGGTGTGAGGCCCGGTTCTGTGATTCTGAGTTGGAGGACTTTTCCTATACTTGGCAGCAGAGACCTAAGAAGGGAAGCGATATACAGAGGAAGACATGAAGTTGAAAGGGACCTTGAAAAAAAAAATAGATGTCAAATCCTCATTTTAATAGCTTAAAACCTAAAGTAAGACAGAACCACAGGGTCGTGTCCCCAGAGCTATATAACCTGGCGATCCAAATGGCCAGTCCATTGCTCTTTCTAGCACCTTTTTCGGAAAGGTTCGTGCGTTCACTGGAAGGCATCGCGGGAGAAGATGCCTAAATTAAGTCAAATGGAAGGAAGGACGGCTGTGCCAAGTCAGAGAATGAGCACAGGCCCGAAGGCCAGCAGCCATGGACGTGATTTCTGCTGAATAGGTTATAAAATAGTCTACCTCGGGGCAATGTCCAAGCGGTGTCACTTCACGATGTTGGAACCAAAAACTCTGAATACTTTAGTGGGCTGGCAGGGAGCGGAGCTGACAATTACCTTGTCCAAATCTTTACTAGAAGCACTGCTGCTCTATTGTGACACTGATTAGTACTTTTTAAAATTACACCTAATGAAATCCAAGTAATCATAGTCTCAGTGCCTGAGCTCTGTTTAGTTGTTATTTCCCCTTCCCTTTTCCAGTATCACATTTTTTTTCTTTTATTGTATCACAGAAATGTAAAGCGATGTACAAAACTGGGTCAGGTTGTTTCTTCAAAGACAAAGTACAACAGACATATTCTCTCCCGTGAATTACCGTTATCACTAATTCAAGGGCCATTTTTGTCTTCATATCCCCATGGTGTCTTGTCAATGGTTGGGGTTATATAAATGTTTGTTGAATTGAATGCAAGTCATTATAAAGGCTGAAACACCTGTTCGGGAACAAATGAAGATCGCCTCAGGGTAAGTGAAAGAAAAATCATAAGAGAAGAAAAAGTACTTGTGTTTCGAGCAGTTTGTATTTATGTTCTTTTGGGGAAGCCATTACCATAAAAATAATTTTGTTCAAAAATGACGTAAATTATGCCAATATTATAATAACTGCTTACTCAATAGATCATAGGCACACGTTTTATCCTCTTGATTGGTATTTTTATGCATAATGCTGTTATTAAGTGGCTTATTAACCCACCTTTTAACGCCAATCTTCTTTAAACAAGCTTTTTATTTTTAAAATGATACTAGAGATAAACCTTCTGTTATGATAATGTCTTTGCATTTACAAGTATTTCACCCACTGGTTCTAATAATCACAGAAATGTAAAGCTGTATAATTTCAAAGGTCACAATCTCACAAGGAACTAATAATGCTAATTCTGTACTCCTGAAATTATTTTTGATTGTCTTATTGAAAATAATCTTTTCAACATAATAAAAGAATACGTATCTGTGGCCTACGATCTGAATAATTTATATGGAATGGTTCCACTTTTTCACCGTGCTTTTCTCTCAAAGAATTTTCTAGCAAATTTTGTGTGAAACTATAACTGTGAAAACCCTGAATGGCTTTGACAGAATTATCCAAGAAAACAAAGGAGGATACAGTGGAATCTCGAGATACGAGTTTAATTCATTCCGTAACCTTGAAGCGTGGGAAACTATGAGACACTTGAGTCGCGGTAAACTGGTGGGTCGTGTGCAGCCGGCTGATTCGAGAAATTACTCGTATCTCAACTGTTGCTCGTATTTCAAAGCAAAAATAGCTCATATCTCAAAAATCTCGTATGTTAGGGCACTCATATCTCAAGGTACCACTGTATTTTAATGGTAATAATTTCCTCCTTGGGTAACTGCAGATACTCCCCCTCTCCCTGAATTCCACTACTTTTTAATTGGCTACAACCACTTAATCATTTGAGGTTGACTGTATTTTATTCATAAATATTTACTCTCCCCTTGAACCTTCTATGCAAGAAATAAAATTCTCCACTCCACTCCAAATTTTATTTGGCCACCTGACTTAATTTGGCCAACAGAATGTGAGAAAATGTGACATAGGTCATATCCAAGCAACAAACATGAAATGCTCATGGGGACTTTCATTTGTTCTCTCACGTTTGATCTCTCCACAAAGAAAGAAAGTCACCCATGTGGCAACCACTCCTTCATTCTGGGTTACAGGACAACAGATAGGTGATACCAACCCAAGCCCAGCCTCTTATCTATCCCCTTCTGCTGTGACAAGAATATGCCCTAGTTAGCATATGTTCATTCAGCTTCTATCTCAGAGAGACAGGTATACTGAACACACCTAAATGCACCCAAAGCCCATAGAAGAGATGCCTCAGACCTGTAAATAAAGAATAAATGCACTCTAGAGAAGAATCACACAGCCAATCACAGGATCACTGGTAGGGATTAATCGTGTGTTGTGGGTTACTGGCATGCTTCAATCTATTGTTACATAACACTGGTACAAACTAATGCAGAAACAGATACCAAGAGTGGGTAGTTGCCTAAAGGAAAATGCAAAATTTATGACATTGGCTTTGGAGCCAGATGTGGGTTATCAGGAAACTACATATTTTTGGGAGATTATCTGTCCGATTCCACCACTCAATGCTGGTTGGGGAGGAGGGGCAGATATGTACAGAGATTATAATAAGATTTTGAACGTCAAGGCTGATGCCCATAAAAGCATAAAACTTTGAGGGGAGGAAGGAGTCTTCACTGGCACAGGGTAAATATATTTTGTGGGTGTAAGAAAGGAAAGCCCTTCTTTGGATGTTATCCAAAGAACAAATTATTTAAAAGATCTTATAATTATACCACAATATTCATTCCCACCACCCCACCGGGGAAGAAGCATACATTTCCATTCTATTAATGTTTGGCTTATGTGGTTTGCCTTGACCAAAGAAATGTGATGGGACCTGACATGTAACCAATGCTGACAGAGGCTTTAAACATGCTCATGTATTTTGGTTTGGCCTCTTATCTACCCCCTTCTGCTGTGACAAGAATATGCCCCAGTTAGCATATGTTCGTTCAGCTTATCTCAGAGTGACAGATATACTGAACACACCTATATGCACCCAAAGCCCATAGAAGAGATGCCTCAGACCTGTAAATAAAGAATAAATGCTTTTTGATGTAAGCTACTGACATGTTGGGGTTGTTATGTAACACACCATAGAAAATTTCACTAATATACCATCCCATAATAAGAAGTGTCAAACCATCAATCTATACTCATGAGAAAGCAAAAGTTATATGTCATCTGATTTCACCTGTTCTTGACTTCTCCCTACTTCCTCCCATTTTCATAATACATTTATATTTATAAGGTATACAGTTTTATTTGTAGTTCTGCCCTATCGTGTTACAAAAAGATTTTATTGCTGAGACCGGTTTGGCTCAGTGGATAGAGCGTCGGCTTGCGGACCGAAAGGTCCCAGGTTCGATTCCGGTCAGGGGCATGTACTTTGCTTGCGGGCACGTCTCCACTGTGGGGCATGCAAGAAGCGGCTGATCGATGTCTCTCTCTCATCGATGTTTCTGACTTTCTATCTCTCTCCCTTCTTCTCTGTAAAAAAATCAATAAAATATATTTTTTAAAAAAGATTTTATTTTTTGGTTCCTGTTGTTTTAACTATACTTCCCTTGGATCTCCAAGGGGCTTCGGGGGATTCTTAGAGACAGTCTTGAGCTCCCCACAAGGTCAACTCTGCCATTCCCCCAAATATACTTTACATATATGTAATCTGAAAGTATAGTAAATTAGGAAGGTATTGCTAAGAACTGTGCTTTAGCCTCTATTTGGTGAGCTAAAACATAAAACAACAAAACCTCTGCAGTTGCCTCTAGCAGCGGACTCATTATTTAATTACCCTATGTGTGTCTTATCTCATTATATCATTGTATTTAGTTGAAATAAAACACCTTCTGTTTCACAATAATCCAAATCTCATTGAAAAAGCTTAGGTAGAAAACTCTTTGCTAATCAACCAATTTAAACAAAAGAAGGTAGATATTAGGAATTTAGGATTTAAGAATCCTGGCCGCTCACAGAAATAACAAGAGAATTAGATTGGCTCGTAAGCACCTTTTCATGCCAGAGTAGACACCAGGGAACTACGCACGCAGCTGGGATGCACGGAGTATGTGTGTGAAAACCCCTCAAGGAACTGCCAGCCAGATGCCCACAGTAAAGCCAGCGTTCCTTGTGCAGCACAGACGTGAAACTAATGATGCATCCACGATGCAGCCACTGAGATGAAACCATCTGCTGGCTTATCCGTCCACCATGTTGTCACTATGGATGTGCATTAAGAAAAAAAAAAAATATGGCATGGGAAGCAATTTACCTGGGGATGTTTTCGGTGGTGAACACAATACAGCATACAGAAGATGTAGCATAGGACTGTACACTTAAAATCTACACAACTTTATTGACCAGTATCACTCCAATACATTATTATTTTTTTAATGTAATTGCTGCCCTAGCTGGTTTGGCTCAGTGGATAGAGCATCGGCCTGTGGACTGAAGGGTCCCAGGTTCAATTCTAGTCAAGGACATATGCCTGAGTTGTGGGCTCGATCCCCAGTAGGGGGCATGCAGGAGGTAGTCAATCAATGATTCTCTCTCATCGCTGATGTTTGTCTCTCTCTGCCTTCCTCTCTGAAATCAATAAAAAATATTTTTAAAAAATGTAATTGCTAAAATATGCTTTATTTCTTTAAAAATATAAAAGGTTTGCATGTCTCTAAAAGTACTTTACTAATTTATTTATTTTTAGTCCTCACTGGAGAGATATTTTTTCATTGATTTTTAGAGAGAGGGAAAGATAAAGACAAATATCGATGAGAGAAACACACTGATTGGTTGCCTTCTGCACACACCCTGACCGGAGTCCAGGTCAGGGAGGACATGCCTTTGAACAGAGTGGAACCTGGGACGCTTGGGTCTACAGGCTGACGCTCTATGCACTGAGCCAAACCGGCTAGGGCTAAAAGTAGTTTAAATGTTAAATGGAATAATAGTCCCTAATCATGTTGCATAATCAGTTTACCGGATTTTTTCCAATGATGGGAAATTACAGATGATTACATTTTGAGTGACCATATATGTGTTTAATTCAATAAAATATATCACCTATTAATAATTGCATACTTAGAATTATTATATGACTAACAAAAACCATTTCATGCAATACACAATCATCAAAATGAATAAGTATGTGGGTGTGCAAAAATCTTTCATGCTAGCAGAAAAGCAGTTGCTATAATGTAAACACCAGGCTGTACTTTTATCCAAGTCATTTGAAATGTAACATTTATATAGTATAGCATACAGACAGAAAAGTGCACAAATCATAAATTTCCTGTCTGCTTATTTTCATAAAGTGAATACACCTGTAAAATGTAATAAAGAAATGGTGTACATTTATCAACCCTCCTAACACAGCCCTAACACACACACACATACACACACACACACACACACACACACACACACACACACACAAAATAAAGTCAGGCAAAGGTATTATATTAACTGGAAAGAGAACTAATACCTATTCTGAGAAGTTAATGAAAAGAAACCATTAGCCCTAACCGGTTTGGCTCAGTGGATAGAGCGTCAGCCTGCAGACTGAAAGGTCCCAGGTTCGATTCCAGTCAAGGGCATGTACCTTGGTTGCAGGCACAACCCCAGTAGGGAGTGTGCAGGAGGCAGCTGATTGATGTTTCTCTCTCATCGATGTTTCTAACTCTCGATCCCTCTCGCTTCCTCTCTGTGAAAAATCAATAAAATATTTTTAAAAAAAACTATTAAACTTTAACAATTTTAACTTCAATATTTCATTCGGTCCATACCCTCCAATCTTCTCAGCTTCACCCCAAATGCTACAAATACCATTCGTGTTTGAAATCACGGGAACGTGCAGGTTTGGGACCAATTCAAGAAGGGCACGGAAGTCCAAGTTCTCAGTTCCAGGAGAACAACATAAACACTATATTAATGTGTGTCCATAATGTAAATCCCAGAGAGAAGATCCGAAATGGGGGGCCAGGAAGGGTCAGGCTTCCAGTGTGCACCAGCTTTCAGCAGCTTTGCCACAACCGAGCAATAATAGCTAAGAAGAGAGCTAACCGTTTCTGCAATACACTAGTAAATGGTCCAAGCAGTTGACACGATTATTTCATTTCATCCTCACATTGACTCTATGAGGGAAGTGTAACTATCATCCCCATCAAAAGATGAGTAAAGGGCCCTGGCTGGTTTGGCTCAGTGGATAGAGCGTCGGCCTGCAGACTAAAGGGTCCTGGGTTCCATTCAATCAAGGGCACATACCTTATGTATCTCTCACATTGATCTCTCTCTCTCTCTCGATCTCTCTCTCTCTCTCCCTCTCTCTTTTTCTCTCTCTCTTTCCCCTACCTCTTCTTCCTATTCTGTCTAAAAATCAATGAGAAAATATCCTCAGGTGAGAATTTAAAAAATAATAAAAGAGGGAATAAAGGAAGGTAGAGAGGGGAAAGTATGACCAGTTTTACATTCTTGTCCTTTTCATGCTATTTTTTAAAATATCACGCGAACTACGCAGTTACAGCAGAGGCAGATGTGAGGCCGGTCTATGCAGTAAATCAGGGAAATGAGGTGGCTGTGTCATGTGTGATACTGGCTTCCGTTCAAATGCTGTCTGTGCTCAGCTGGCCACGCAGAGATTCCTTTAGCAACTAATGATGAAGCCTGGAAGAGCGCTTGGCAAACTTCACACATTCAATTAATGTGTGTGGAGCCAGTGACCAGCTTTCCTATTTTTTCCTCATATGATTTATTTAACTATAAGATTAACCTATAAATTCAGTGACAGTAGATGTCCTCCTATTTACAAATGAAGTCCTGGAGGCAAGATAGGCCAGGTCACCTATCTGAGAACAAGATGTGACTCTCTATGAACTGCCAGCCGGATGCCCATGTGTAACAAGAGACTTAGAATTTGTGTAAATAATCACGTAACTTGATTGAACAGACACTTATTGATGCTAACCATATGCAAACCACTTTGCCACTGAGATAATCAAGAGGTCATTTATTTCTATTCATCCTAAGCACACAATTTAATCGAAAAAATACAGAACTAAACTGAACTATGACATGAGAAGTACTGCTTAGAGGTAAAGCAACAGGAAGTTCAGAGACAGGTGTGATTCACTATCACCAACAGACCCGGCAAAGCTTTGAGAACGAGGTGACTTTTAACATTCCCTTAATGGATAAATAAAACTTAATGAGGCAAAGAAGGGAGAATCCTGGGCTAATATAGTAATACAAGTCATAATTTAAGCCAGTGAAAGTTTAAGGAAAATGGGTATGGAGAGAAA
The DNA here is from genome assembly GCA_004026805.1 of Lasiurus borealis. NCBI lineage: Eukaryota > Metazoa > Chordata > Mammalia > Chiroptera > Vespertilionidae > Lasiurus > Lasiurus borealis. The sequence goes on along the minus strand of PVJN01001126.1, from coordinate 123,414 downwards.
ACGGGTGATGATAAAGTTGGCATTGAAAATATATTAGATTCCATGGATAGAAAGAAAAAACAATTTATTTCAGTGATCATATGCTCATTAACATTTTTGAGGAGAGAATCCCCCCATTTAGTTTAGAATTCTTAGCTTGAACCCTTCCCAATGGAGAAGAAATAACTAGCTGATTCAGCTAAGGAGAGTCTGTCTCTTCTCCCAACTTGCTCAGTCCAATTCAGTTTACTAGGGTGGGAATGTGCCCTGCGTAAGCCCTGACAAATGCATTATTTTTGTTGATGAATAAATGCATTTGGACCTGACCCATTTCCCGTTGATTGGGCTTCGTCCTTGTTTCAGTGTCTTGATTTTAAAAATAAAAACCCTTGTGTGGGCACAGCGCTAATTGAAATGTCCGTGGCCTGTGCTTGGTGGCTTTTAAGATACATACCTGTAATTACATCCGATGCCCCTGCGTTCTTAGAATCTGGTCTTGTTTACCGCACTGCTGTTCAAATTTATCCTTAATCTCAGCTGGGAGCCCTGCACACCCAATTCTACCCTAGCATCTTCGTTTCTTCTATTTTCCTACAAATGTCCTCCGCACCCAGGCTCAGCCCACCCATGTTAAGATACCCAAATCCTGTTGGTGGCATTAACAGAGACATGTTCTTTGTGCCCCAGCACAGACAAAGAAGGAAATCGGACATGGTATTATTCTGTTATTTAGTTGGTAAATACTAAGACAAAATGATCCTTCCTTTGGGATATTTTGTTTGGACTCTAGGTCAGAATAGATTGTTTTCCAATTTCTTGGAAATTATAGGTATTTTGATTGTGCTCAAAGCCATTTCCTCAACACTAAGAAATCAGCACAAGCCTTCCAGACATTAAAGGTTGAAAATATCCAAACAGCAATCCATGCAGCCAGGCCGGCTGAATTGAAGTGTCTCGAAAGATGTACCTTCGATCAGATCATCACTTAGCATTTCAGTAACACACGCTCAGAGGAGGATTTTTCATATAGCAGGGAGTGGACCCAGATAAATTGCTTGACATCTAACAACTTAGAAAACAAACAAACCGCTGCCCCTCTGTTAGTGTTTCCTGGAGGTTGACTGTAATCAATACATGCGATTGCTCTTTAAATTATAACGCCGACACTTCCTCCCAATAACGTGATGATAACCTTAGGTTTTTGCTCCCTGCTTAGTTTGTCCGCGAGCTAAAATGAGCACCGTGTTTACACATCCCTCTGCACGATCATGAGCAATTTCCCTGCCGAGACTAACTTTTCTAAATGTGATGCTGTCATAGGAATCGCCACACATAATTTATCTGTAGAGAAAGAAAGAATAAAAGAGGGATGGATGAAGACTGTTCTCATTTCAGGAGAATACTTACCGAAAGCTTCTTATAAATTTCTTTCTTGGTCATATATCTTATTAACATCCAAAATGTTTATCTTGGTCCATTTTGAAAAATTAATGTTTTAACTGTAGTTTACTTAAGAGTTTAAATTTACCTAGAACACTGTGTTTAGCTGTGGCATTATTTATAAATTCTTTTCGTGTAATATGTGTGTATATCTAGTGAAAACATGCATTGGCTAATTAAATTTCAATACTATGGTATTTAAATTTTAGATCAAAACTATAAATAGATGTTTATACTGCTTTAAATCTAAATGTACAGACTTTAAAAATAAGAATTACTTGGTTCCTATTTAGTTTTCAAACTTGTCTGTGTTGTCATAATCGAAAGCAACCTTTTCAAAATGTGATATATAGGTCAATACTTGGATCTAAAACCAGAGAGTCTTTTATTAATCTATTGATTGCTGAGAGCAATTACAGTGGTTTCAGATATCGAAATTGCTATTAACCACAATATTGGTGGGGCAGTGGCAAAACCATGCTATTAGTTAACAGTCAGCCTGATATTTATTGACTTTTCTCAACAATAAACATAAACCTTCTAGGCACCAGTGTTCATCCACTATTTCTTTTCCGACTGTTATGGCATCAGCAAAAAGAGAGGTTCAAAATGTGTGTTACATGACCAACCCCACAGCCGAGGCAAAATTAATTAGCTTTATTTATGTTCCTATAGCATTCTGCATATGCCTCTAATAGAACACTTACTGCCTGATATGATGGTTTCATTTTGCACATGAATTTCTAAGGCCCTTAAATTCCAGTGCCACACTTAACAAAGAGGTTCTTGAATACTTGTCAGGGAATATATATTTTCAAGTGAATGAACTTATGATGGACAAACAAACATGTTTCAACCTGCAAAAACAAGTCTACAGAGGCATGTTCAATGACACTTTGTGACAACTGAAATGTTCTAGATAGCGCTGTCCAACACAGGAATCAACAGCCACAGGTGACAACCACAGACTTGATATGTGGCTACTGCCACTGCATTTTAAATATTAGTCAGTTTTAAAGAAGTTAAATCAAAATATAAACAAATATCTAGTTAGTCTCTACTGTATCAGACAGTACATTTCTAGAGGTTTTTCGAGAAATAAACTTTGGCAATCTTTCTAAAGCATAGATAATTCTCTTTCTTGAATGTTGTCAGTAGGTCAGAAGTCTGAAGTGGGACTTCAACCAAAGATCTCCCTATAGCTGTTGGACACCTGTCACAGTCAAGTTTTCAGTGATTAGAGACAAAGCAACCACAACACCCAAATTACTAAATAAAGAGTGAGACAATCAGTTATAAAGACCCAAAATTGATGACTGTTGCTTTTGTGATTAGTTGCAAAAATCAACTGAAGTAGAAGCAAAAATTAATTACTAAACTCCAAAGAAAAATCAGCTGAAGTAAAACAAAGAGATATGAACCCTCACTGGAAAAAAAATGGGGGGGGGGGCACGGATATGAATTACAAGAGTGTCATGGCCAACAGAGTTGGTCACTAGAAGGCAGTGATCTTTATCGGTGTCTAATCCTCTCAGAACCTGCAGGTCCCAGACTGAATTTCCAGAAGAGAGTAATAGGCTAACTCACAAGGCCTCAGGACCCTGTGTCAGGCCAGCTAAACTCTCCCTGACTTATTTAGACTCTAATGCTGGCTTTTCCCCTTTGGACTCACGCCTTACGGACATTCAAGGCAACAGCAAAGAAGGGAGAGTGAGGCCTATTCAAGAAGGGCCCAGCAGTCCAGGAGTTGCAATGCCAACTTTGTATTACCCAGATGTGTTAGTCATTCCTGTGTTTGTTCATTTAAGTCATGCACTCATTCAATAAGCAGTGATTAATATCACCTATAAGATGCTCAGTGTCCGAGACACTGAGGTACAGATCTAAACACAGTGGGCCGAAATCCCTGCCTCCTAGCCCTTCCAGTAGGGGGATACCGAAAATGAACGAACTACATCATCAAAATACATCACATGCTGATGAACTGCAAGTGCTATGGAACAACATAAAGACAACATAAGGGTGGGGAGTAGGTGTGTGTGTTTATGGTTAGGATGCAAGGGAGCAAGCAATGTGAATATCGGGTGAGAGAGCAGAGCAGGCAGGGGTAAGAGTGGGGGTGGGGTGGGACTCTTTAAGGCGGAAGTACCTGGTTGTTTTGAAGAGAGTAGGAGAACAATGTAGCTGTAACAAGAAGTAATAGTAGAATAACAGCCAGCTCAGAGAGGTAATAAGCTCAAGGTGGTGTAGGGTATTTTAAAGACTTTATAAATTTTTCCTTGAAATGAGATAAGAAAACCAAGGGGGAGTAGCGTGACCTTTGATATTGTTACTCTGTCACTCTGACTACTGTGCTGAACTGAGACTGTAAGGGATCAAGGACAAAGCAAAGGGATCTGATTTAGGAGCTCAGTGTTGGAGACCGCAATGGGCCAGGTAAAAAATGACATGGCTTGAACCAAGGTGGTAGCTACAGAGAGGGTGAGAAGTGATAGATTTCTAGATATGATTTTAAGGTACAGCTGGGATTGGATGGCCTGAATGAATCTACTGTCGATGTGAGAAGGAGGAATCAAGCTTTTTAACCTGAACAAGTGAACAGATGAAGTAGTATTTACTGAGATGAAGGAAACTGCAAAGCAGTGATTTGAGGAGGGAAAATCGGGAACTAAATGTTGTGTTTGTTCAGGTTGTGATGTTTCTTAGAATCTGTGTGTCGTCATTGATTTTAAAAATTCTCAAGTTCAAAGAGAAATTGGAAGTACTGATACAAATTTGAGAGTCATCAACACCTACACTCAGCATGAAACCCACAAGTATGAGGAAAGACAACAAAAATGAAGGGGGTTTCAAATGAGTGATGAAGGTCAGGTAGAAGGCATTACCAGGAAAAGCCAGGAATCTTAAGGATGGGGGGAACAAAAGAGAGAGAGAGAGAGAAATAAACTTATGTTGCTTAGTATCTGAGTACAACAGCGAAGGATCATAAAAATGACCCTGAATTCCTCAAAGAAGAAAAGCATCACATAATATGAAAAATATCTGTTCATTAAACAGAAAAATCTGTATTTCCTTCTCGAAAATGTTCTGCTATAGAGGTTAGCATATAAACATTGCATTAGTGAAAACTTGAGCAAATCCATGGAAAACCTGAGTCTTTCTTTTTGTTAAAAAAAATTTTTTTTAATATTTTTGAAACTTTCAGTAACTTGGAAACACTGTTGTCCTGGGACATATACTGTTACCTTCCAAAAATGGAAGTGTGAGCCTCATCACCACCTGAGATGTGGGAAATGACGAAGGAAGTCTTAGGACAGCAAACTTGCTTCTTATTCTTCATTCTATTCCTCTCCCCATAGGCTTACTGAGCTTCTGAAAAGTTCAGAATCACACATATTAATTGGCTTTACATCTATTACTGGGTCCTGTCAGCTGTACCTGAAAAAAATTAATTTGAAAATAATTTCAAAAATCATTTGGAAGCTCAGTGGATAGAGCATCGGCCTGGGAACTGAAAGGTCCCGGGTTCGATTCCGGTCGGGGGCATGTACCTTGTGCAGGCACAACCCCAGTGGGGGGGTGCAGGAGGCGGCTAATCGATGCCTCTCTCTCATAGATGTTTCTGACTCTCTATCCATCTCCCTTCCTCTCTGTAAAAATCAATAAAATATATATTTTAAAAAAATCATTTGGAAAGTGTAAGAAAAAGAAACCCAAGTAACACCTACTAAGTAAATCAAATCTTCTGTATAAATTTTAAGTCTCGCTGGCACTAAGCAATGTCATTTTTCAATGGAGATCGTACTCAGAGGCCTGTTGTGAAGGTATAAACAGGGGTAACCAGGCTGTTTTCTGTCGAGAAGTTACAGTCTCATTATGACCACAGAACAATCGTTTGCAAGAGTTGCTTTGTTCGCATCCATCAGTGAAGGTGGAAAGCGAAATATCTTAAAAGTTATATATATTTTGTGAAAAGAAAACGTTATCTGTGTTATTATATAAAGCAATCTAAACTCTAATGGTTTGTGTTTTGAAATTCACTCAGGGGTGTTGAGTGTTTTTTCAGATACAATGTCTCAGATAGAAATGAGAAACTGCAATGAGAAAAAAAATGCCTTATGTTTTGTATTAAAAATACATTAACTCTCATGGAAAAACAGAGCCTGACATTTAATGTAGTTGCAATATGTTTCTGGAAGCATGAGCATCATTACTACCCTTCATTTACCTATTCCCCAGATAACAGTGGTACTCATTTGAAAACAAGCTTACAGGACTGTGGGGTGATTTAGAATCAAGCATTTATAACGATGTCTTCATAATTTCTGGTAAGAGGCCAGTCTTTATGAGTTTCTTTACCATTTAAGTAGTTGTAATATTTTTAAACTAAAGAGACTTTTAATTGGGAAACTATAGAGATGCCTTGAGATTTTATCCTAAAGTTTTAATAATTAATAAAGCGTACAAAAAAAAGATGCAGGGTTTTTAATTCTTTTTCAGTGAGTTGATTTCTCTGAGTTATCACTTTTAAGAGTCTTTAAAATATATAATAGTAGACTTTATTAATTTGTTACATTCATTGAAATTTTTTGTTGAGTCCACTTCTCAAATAATATAGCAGCTTTTGAGGAAGCATGAGATGCTAAATAACAGGGGACACTATGCTAGGTTATTAATTTTTATCAGATGTCTTCAAGATGGCATTCCTCATGAGGGAAACTATGAGGCTAAGAATGGAGTACACAAATTAATTCTCCATAAAGATCAATAGGTCATACCTTTGTGAATCAAGGTTGTCACGAATACTAGACTGCTTTTCTTTGAACTGAAATTATATCACTGAATATCTCATGCTGAGATGGAATAGTAGAATATACCTATGATTAATATAAAACTGGTCAAAATACTATTTGGTGACCAAATCCTTTCAAACTATGTGCTAGATGAGAGGAGGTGGTTTAAAAAGATCCTTAAATGAACACTTTGAGAATGACAGAGTTTCAAGCAGCCATTATTAAAGGCCTCAAGTTGATATAATTTAAATTTTTTTTTATAATTTCACTTATAACAAGAAAATAAAACATGTAGCTAGAAACAAGACGAGATTATAAACCCATAGTGATGTTTTTCATGGCAATTTAAACATAACTTGGAAGAATGTTGAAATTTGTAAAGCAAACTGGCACTAAGCCAGTTTTTCCGGTGTATAAGACAACTTTCTAACCTAGGAAAATCTTCTCAAACGCCGGGTGTTATCTTATAGAACAGGTATATCCCAAACTCTATATTTTAACTGGAAAAGTTGGGGGTGGTCTTATATGCTGGAAAATACTCTAATATTTATATATACATATATTTGTACTTATACGTTTTTCTTATAATCACTTAATAACATTGCGGAACTCTGTTCAAAATTTGGTTAAAAAAAAAAAAGATAAATCAACCAGCCTTCTTAGCTGACTTTTCTCCTCAGATGTTAAAAACCCTAAATCCTGAAACTAATAATTTTAAAATAAAATTCTATAACTTGTAATTTTAAAATAAAAATAAAATATAAACAAGTAAAAGTTTCTAGAAAAAGAAAGCCAATATACTCAAAGGGCTCAAACAACTTTACTTCTATCTCAGCTTTTTCCCACATGATCACAAAAAATATCCGAGCCAGGATTCTTGTGACCCCACGATCACTAAATAAATGAATAATTTTGATAGTTTTAAAATTGATTTGATTTGAAAATCCAAAACACACTGAATTTAAAACTCAGGGTTTCATTTAATAATTAGATTGATCTTTACCAGCTAAAATATTACTTTGATTTATATCAAATGACATTCTCTAAAAATGATTTTGCAAATGAACTTTTCCTTTTAAATTATTCAAGCTAATCACTGACATTGAATGCTAAGCTAGCGTTGGGAGATGTAGACACATGCAGGATATTTAGTGCCTATGTTAAATTACACCTTTAAGAATCAAGATGGACAAAGATGAAAATCTAATTTCACTGTATTAAAAACAAAATGACTTTTTTTTTTTTAGCATCAGTCCATTCTGTTAAAAGTGAAATAATTTACCCCTAGCCAGTTTGACTCAATGGATAGAGAGTCGGCCTGAAGAGTGAAGGGTCCAAGGGGCCAATCAAGGGCATATACCTTGGTCGCAGGCTCCACTCTGGCCCAAGCCTTGGTCCAGGTGCGTGTAAGAGGCAACCAATCAATGTGTTCCTCTCACATTGATATGTTTCTTTGTCTTTCCCTCTGTCTTTCTCTCTCTAAAAATCAGTGGAAAAATATCCTCAGGTGAGAATGAAAAAAAAAAGAAAAAGAAAAGATTTATATAAAATTACTAAGAAACAGGAAGCCTTCAATTGGGGCCTAATGCATACTTCCCATCTTTCACTAAAATATTATCAGTGAATCATTTTAACTTAAAATGTATTAAACAAACTAGTTCAAAATTTAACTAACCTTCCCAGTTTTCAGAAATTATTAGAATAAAAAGCAAGTTTTTAACCATCAAAATAAACTGTCATAGCCCCTTTATTAACTTTAATAAAAACTGTTTACAATACATAACTTCATCAAAATGTGCTTCTGCCTTTCTCTAGTATAGAAGAAAGGAGTCACAACATACAATTCAAACCTTTTCAGGACACAATCTCTAAAATCCAAATGATTCTATTCATTGAAAGAACACAGCTTTTAGAATATGGATTAAGTAAAAAAAAATGTATTATGTCAGTTGTTTGCTGTTGAATTAGAAATGGTTCCTGTCCTAGTTTAATACGTCAAGGAAAGAAAACAGGTTTGAAAATAAGTGTCTGTGAAATGCTTGGGTGTTCATTTCCTTACCCAAGAAAGTTCACAGAGTCAACTTATCTTTGGCCCTCAAACTAGAAGCCTTTTCTGTTATTAAATTAGCAGCAAATTCATAAGCAAATTAGACTTCTGGGAACTAGGTTCAAATGTCAGACGGCTCTATTTTGATTACCTTTTTCAAATCAAGTAAGTTATTTGGTGCCATAAGAGTTTACTGAAATAAAAATGCATGTAACTGCTACCCTTTTAGCAATCCCCTACTTATTAAATTTAAACATAACAATTTTTAGGCATTAACATGTTTACAGTAGTAAAGTAAGAAGAGATTGCCAATAATAAAAAGATCAGTGGCCTTATTTATAGTAAAAGTCTAAATTTAGCTTCATGGAACTGATAGGTTGGTTTTTTATATCGTTGTGTTGCTGAGAATGAGATAGTAATCAGATATTATTCAGATATTAAAATTTTTCTCAATTTGTTTACTTGGGCTGCCAAAATAGATTACCACATTCTAGGTAACTTATCTCACAGTTCTGGAGACTGAGTCTGAAATCAAAGTGTGGATGGGGCCATGCCCCCTCTGAGACTTTAAGAAAAAAATTCTTCCTTGCTTTCTAATTTCTGGTGGCACTCAAGCATCCTTGCCAATCCTTGGCTTATAGTTGCATCACTCCCATCTTTGTTGCTGTCTTTACAGAGCTTTCTTCTGTGTGTGTTCTCTCCTCTTATATAAGAACACCAGTCATTGGAGTTGGGGACTACTTCGAGATCCTTACTAATTAAGTCTACAAAGACCCTATTTTCAAGTAAGAGCACATTTGTAAACACTGATATTTAGGGTTTGAACATCTCTTTCACGGATACACAATTTAACCCACTACAGGTTCTAACTGAGTAATGAGAATAAAAAATTAAACTGAGTCAATTCTTTTTTTACTCTAAGAATTCTTTAAAAATTCACTAAATGTGTAAAATGTCCAAGATATGTGAGAAATGAGATGAGGGATATATGAAGAGCAAAACTAGTTATCTCTGTTGATCATTACTTCCTATATTCACCTTAATCTCTCTCAGAAACTTGTTTTATTTCTAATAGAATAAAGAGAGGAAGAAATATCTAACCCCACTGAGGAAAGTAATTTCCTTATGAAAGTAACAAAAAGAGTAAATGGAAATATTCTGTTTTAAGGTTATTACATTGAGGCAAACAGCCTACTTAGAAGTTCAATTTGATTATTGAATCCATTTATATTTCTAATTTTATATATTTTGTCAGTATAATTCATTAGGTTACTATGTCTACCATTTATCTTTTCATTTAGGTCAATAGATTTTATTGCCTTAACAGTATTATGACTATGCAATTAAAACAATTTCTTTTAAACATCCTGAATAATCACTCTAGCACAACATTTCCAATGGTAAAATCCAAAGATACTGGCAACACCAAATTCTGGAAAGGCTGTAGAGCAGAGGAATTCTCGTTCATTGCAAGTAGGAATGAAAAATGGCAAAGCCACTTTGCAAGACAGTTTGGCCGTTTCTTACAAAAGTTTCTTATCATAAGATCCAGCAACCCCACTTCTACATGCTCACCCAAATGAGTTGAAGACTTATGAAAACCTACACATGAATAATGTTAGAAGCTTTATTCATAATTGCCCCAAAAGAGAAGCAACCAAGATGTCCTTCAAAAGGTGGATAAATAAATAAACGGGTACTAGTATACCTATACAGTGGAATATCCAGCAAGTAAAAGAATTGAGATATCAAGCCATAAAAAAGATATAAAGGAAATTACAAGGATATTGCTGAGTGAAAGAAACCATCTTGAAAAGGCTACATATGTATGATTTCAAGAGTATGACACTGTAGAAAAAGCAAAAACATGCTGACAATTGAAATAAATCAGCAAACATCAAGAATCAAGCCCTAGCTGGTTTGGCTCAGTGGATTGAGCATCGGCCTGTGGACTGAAGGGTCCTGAGTTCAATTCCAGTCAAGGCCACATGCCTGAGTTGCGGGCTCAACCCCCAGCCGATTAATGATTATCTCTCATCATTGATATTTCTATCTCTCTCTTTCTCCCTCTCTGAAATCAATAAGGATATTTTTAAAAAAGGATTCAAGAAAGGAGGGGATGGATGAATAGGTGGAAAACAGGCTATTTTTAAGGCAATGAAACTATTCTTCATGACACTATAATTGTGAACATGTGACATTACACATTTGTCAGAAACCACAGAACTTCATAATACAGACTGGACACTAAGGTAAATAATGAAATTTAGTCCATAATAATGTATTAAAAAAATCTTTATTGTTCAGACTAGAAAAAGCAGAGGACCTCATCAGTGAGCTAGAAGACAAGGTAGGAAAAAATACTCAAGTAGAGCAGCTTCTAGAACAAATAAACAAGAAGTAAGAGGAGAGCCTAAGGGAACTTTGGGATAACACAAAACAAAACAACATCTGCATAATAAGAGTCCCAGAAGGAAAGGAAACTGAGCAAGAAATAAAAAACCTGTTTGAAGGAACAATGACAGAAAACTTCCCTGATATAGGAAAGAAAAGTCCCACACAAATCCAAAAAGCTCACAAAGTCCCAAGCAAAATGAACCCCAAAAGACCAATACCAAGGCACATTATAATTAAACTGGCAAACACCAATGACAAAGTAAGTATTTTAAAAGTTGCCAGACAGAGACAGAGAGTTACCTACAAAGGAACGCCTATCAGACTAGCAACTGACTTCTTAACAGACACTAATCAGGCCAGAAGGGAATGGAATGAAATATACAAAGTCATGCAAAGGAATGGTCTGAATCCAAGAATACTATACCCAGCAAGGCTATAAATAAAAATTGAAGGTGAAATCAGAAGCTTCACAAACAAAAAAGGACTAAGGGAATCTATTACCACCAAAACAGCAATGCAAGAAATGCTAAAGGGTCTGCTTTAAAATAAAAAAAAGGAAAGAAATAGGAAGCACAGAAGGAACACAGGGGTAAAGAATACAAATGGCAACAAATAAGTACCTATCATTAATTACTTTAAATGTAAATGGATTAAATGCTCCAAGCAAAAGACATAGGGTAACAGATGGAGTAAGAAAACAAAATCCCCCTAAAAAGAATCCCCCCTCAGAAAAAAAAAGATGCACATAGACTGAGGGTGAAGGGATGGAAAAAGGCTTTTCAGGCAAATGGAAATGAAAAAAAAGCTGGGGTAGCAATACTTACATCTGAAAAATTAGAACTCAATGTGAAGGACATAACAAGAGATAAGGAAGGCCATTTCATAATACTAAAGGGAACAATCCAACAAGAAGAAATAACTCTGGTAAACATATATGCACCCAATATAGGAGCACCCAAATACATAAAATATAATAATAATTAAAAATAATCCTGGAGGATATCAAGAGAGAGATTAACAGCAATACAATCATATTAGGAGACTTTAATACACCACTATCACCATTGGAAAAATCCTCTAATCAAAAAATCAGAAAGAAACATCAATCCTAAATGACTCACTAGACCAGATGGAATTAATTGACATCTTCAAAACATTTCACCCCAAAGCCACAGAATATACATTCTTCTCCAGTGCACATGGGTCATTTTCAAAGACAGACTATATGTTGGGTCATAGGCAAAGTCTCCTCAAATTCAAGAAGATAGAAATCATATCAAGCATCTTCTCAGATCACAATGGTGTAAAACAGGAAATCAACTATCATAAAAACAATCCAAATCAACCAAAAACATGGAGACTAAAGAGCATGCTATTAAACAATGATTGGGTAACCAGAGAGATCATGGAAGAAATAAAAAACATCATGGCAACAAATGACAATGAAAACACAACAATCCAAAATCTATGGGATGTAGACAGATGGAAGAGCATACCATGATCATGGATTGGGAGAATCAACATCATTTAAAATGTCCATAGTACACAAAGCAATCTGTAGATTCAATGAACTCCTCATTAAAATACCAATGGCATATTTCACAGATCTGAAAAGAACTCTCCAAAGATTCATCTAGAATAAAAAAAAAAGACCCCAAATAGACATAGCAATCTTGAGAAAGAAGAATAAAGAAGGTGGGATCTCAATACCAGATTTCAAGCTGTATTACAAAGCCACTGTTCCCAAAACAGCCTGGTACTGGCACAAGAACAAATAGACCAAGGGAATAGAATGGAGAATCCAAACCACTATGCTCAATTGATATTTGACAAAGGAGGCATGAACATACAATGGAGTCAAGACAGTCTCTTCAATAAACAGTGTTGGGAAAATTGGACAGATACATGCAAAAAAATAAAACTAGAACACCAACTTACATCATACACAAAAATAAGCTCAAAATGGATATAGAATTTAAGAGAAACTATAAAAATACTAGAGGAATCCACAGGCAGCACAATCTCAGACATATGCCAAAGGAACGTCTTCACTGATACTGTTCCCAGGGCAATGGAAACTGAAGAGAAAATAAACAAGTGGGACTACATCAAAATAAAAAGCTGTTCCACAGCTAAAAAAAAACATCAACGAAACAGCAAGAAAGCCTGTTGTATAGGAGAACATATTTGCAAATGTTATCACTGATAAAGATTTAATCTCCAACATCTACAGGCAACTTACACAACTTAATAAAAGAAAGATAAAAGATCCAATAAAAAATGGGCAATGGACATAAATTGAAGCTTTTTGAAAGAAGATAGAATGAAGGCCAAGAGACACATGAAAACATGCTCAAAGTCATTAATTATCCAAGAGATGCAAATCAAAATGATAATGTGATACCATCTCACACCTGTCAGAAAGGCAATCATGAACAAATCAACAAACAACAAGTGTTGGTGAGGATGAGGAGAAAAAGGAACCCTCGTGCAATGCAGGTGGAAATGCAGACTGGTGCAGCCACTGTGGAGAACAGTATGGAGTTGCTCAAAAAAACTAAAAATGGAACTCCCATATGACCCAGTAATCCCACTCCTAGGAATATATCCCAAGAAACTAGAAAGACCAATCAGAAAGGATATATGAATCCCTATGTTGATAGCAGCATAATTTACAATAGCTAAAATTTGGAAACAGCCTAGATGCCAGTCTACAAATGACTGGATCATAAAACTATGGTATATTTACACAATGAAATACTATGCTGCCATAAAAAAGAAGGAATTCTTACCATTTGCAGCTACCTGGATGGAACTAGAGAGCCTTATGCTAAGTGAAATAAGTCAGTCAATGAAAGAAAAATATCACATGATATCACTCATTTATGGATAATAAAGCACATTATAAACTGATGAACAAAAAGATAGATACAGAGGCAGAAAAGCATCAAACAGACTGTCAAATTACAGTGGGAAGGCTAGGGAGAGGTGGGGTAGATAAGAGATCAACTGAAGGACTTGTACACATGCATATAAGCATAACCAATGGACACAAGATACGGGGGGGAGGGGAGGGCATCCATTGGGGGGGCAATGAGAAGATAGGTACACAAGTAATACCTTAATAACAACAAATTTTTTTAAAAGGCAAAAAATTCTTTATTGTTCAGATTATTACAATTATTCCTCTTTTTTCCCCCAAAGCTACCCTCCACCTGGCTCTCACTCCACTCTCTGCCCTTACCTCCCTCCACATTGTCCTCATCCATAGGTGTATGAATTTTGTCTTGTCTCTCACTGCACTTCCCTCACACCTTTCCCCCTGAGAATTGTCAGTCCACTCCCTTTCTGTGCCCCTGATTCTATTATATTCACCAGTTTATTCTGTTCATCAGATTTTCAATTCACTTGATTTTTAGATTCACTTGTTGATAGATATGTATTTGTTGTTCAGAATTTTTATCTTTACTTTTTTCTTCTTCTTCCTCTTCTTAAAGAGTACTTTCAGCATTTGATATAATACTGGTTTGGTGGTAATGAACTCCTTTAGTTTTTTCTTATCTGTCAAGATCTTTATCTGACCTTCAATTCTGAATGATAGCTTTGCTGGGAAATCTTGTTTGTAGGTTCTTGCTATTCATCACTTCGAATATTTCTTGCCACTCCCATCTGGCCTGCATAGTTTCTGTTGACAAATCAACTGATAATCATATGGGTGCTCCCTTATAGGTAATTAACTGTTTTTCTCTTGCTACTTTTAATATTCTCCCTTTGTCTTTTGCTCTTGGCATTTTAGTTATGATGTGTCTTGGTATGGTCCTCTTTGGATTCCTTTTGCTGGGGGTTCTGTGCACTTCCTGGACTTGTAAGTCTATTTCTTTCACCAGGTGGGGGAAATTTTCAGTCATTATTTCTTCAAATAGGTGTTCAGTATCTTGCTCTCTCTCTTCTGATGGCACCCCCATAATTCTGATGTTGGTATGCTTAAAGTTGTCCCAGAGGTTCCTTAAATTATCTTCACATTTTTGGATTTTTTCTTTTTGCTTTTCCAGTTGAGTGTTTTCTGCTTCTTTGTATTTCAAATCTTTGACTTGATTCTTGTGTTCCTCTAGTCTGCTCTTATGTCTCTGTATAATATTTTTTATTTCAGTCAGTGTATGTTTAATTTCTAATTGGACCTTTTTCATCTCCTCTTGGGTCTTGCTAAATTTATCCATCTTTTCTAGTTAATTCTTGAAAAACCTTATAATCATGGTTTTGAACTCTATATTCACTCTTTTGTTTTCCTCCATTTCTTTCATTTGTTATCTGTTCCTTTATCTCCACATTTTTGCTGCTTCCCTGAGTTGGTGAAGTATCTTTGTGTGCTAGGTGTCCTATATGGCCCAATAGCTCTGCCTCCCCAGTTACCTGAGGTGGATTATCTTGGTGCACCCCTTTGTGGACCATGTTATAGTTAAGTCTTGATTGTTGTTGGTGTCACTGGGGGGAATTGAGAGGATCAGCTGTGTCTATGCCGGGAGAACTTCTGTGCTGGAGTTAGCCTTATGATACAAGACTAGCAAAATTGCAAAAGCCTCTGTGTTCAACTTGGATAGGGTGGAGTCTCAGGGCTGAGCAGACAGTCTTGGCTTCTCATAAGCCCTGTCCTATGAGGCTCCTGGGTCTCAGTGTCACTTGGTAATCGCTGCAGTCCTCTCTGCATGCACTCACACTCGTGCAGCTCCAGACCTCTGCCTTTCCAGCTCCCCTATGTTTTCATGTGCTTCGGGGGCTCATATTGGTCTGGGTCCCCAGGTTCTCACCTGAAACTGGGGTTCAGTGTAGTCAGAACTAGATTTCTGCACAATTGGGAAGTTCTGTTTTCCTACTGCTAGAGAAAGCCAGCAACACAATCAGCCGTCAGTACTCTCTGCGTGCCCTCGTGTGCACCTCCAGACCTCTGCCTTTCCTGGCTGCCCTAAGTTTCCCTGCACCCCTCCATTTTCACAACAGTCCAAACTCCTCCCGTATGAGTCTCACCAGGAACTGGGGTTCAGTGCAGTTGGAAGTGGAGCTCAGTGTAGTCGGGAGTTTCCATCTCCCTCCCACTTGAGGAAGCCAGCAAGCCATCCACCGCCCGTCTTCTCCACATGTGTCTCTGTACCTCAGCTTTTTGCAGCTCCTCTGAGTCTCTGTGAACCCCTCTCTTTCCTTTTGGTTGTAGAATTTCCACTCTGTCATCTTTCCTGTGGTTCTGGATGATGTCTGTTCTGTCTTTTAGCTGTAGTTTTGAAATTGTTGTGCGAGGCAGCAGTTTAGGTGTTCACCTATGCTGCCATCTTGGTTTCTCTCCATAATAATGTATGGATACTGGATACAATTATAACATCTTCCATACTAATTAAGATTTTGTTAAATAGGGGACACTGTGGAGAGAGGAGATAAGTGGGAAAGAAACGCTCTATCCCCATACTTTCCAACAATCTAAAAATGTTCTAAAAAAATAGAGTATAATAAAAATAAAAATAATAAGGTTGTGTTTCTTTTTATCCTAAGCCAATTTTAATTAAAACAAGCAATCCTTGAGAACTCTCTAGAGTTACCTCCTGACCTATAATGCTGGGTTTCTGAGCAAGCATTCTCTTTTCTTCTTTCTTATATTTTCTGGAGCTCTCTTACAATGTTATCTAAAAGCCAGCCAATAAATCAAACCTGTTATTTGAGAACTAAGTCTCTGAATGTAAACTTATTAGCATTTTAGATTTTCTGTCCAACAGGAAATTACTTAACCAATTTATTTTAATTCCTTGGCCTGTAGAATCTCTCTCAATCTCTTTAAAATGGTATTAGATAGGAGCTTAAAATTTCATTTTAAAGAATACCGCTTCCTATTAATTTTATAATAGTTTATATCCAAGAAAAATTACTATGTGCCATGACAGCATCAATACTCTAATATGTGTTTATTTTTTCATTTCTTCTGCTGTCTTTGGGCATTCATTAGGTTAGAGCTGGCCAATGCAACAGATTGTACCTTTTCCTCTTGGTAATGTTATTACTGCCTTTTTCTTTGAAGGTTTCCATGTTTGTGTAGAATTCATGACATTAATATAAAGAACACACCTTGAGTTCTCTGAACCCAAAAAACAGAAAACCAAATCATTTTCTCTCACAATATGTTTTTTATCCTTCTATAATACTACTGCAAACACCACCAAAATTTCAAAAGTATAAAACATTGAGAAAAACCTGCTCTACAAGAGTTTGGAGATTTTTGTCTTGATTTATATGAGGATAAATTTTGCCAAAGAACACTGTCAAAGCATATGAACTAAATTTATTATGGTTTTATATGAAGTTACATTACTTTTGTTTTAAGTAACTATAATGCAGCCTTCAGCTCTCTTAAACATCTTTATTTTATAATTAAATCCTTGATAAATGATAGGTTAGCATTTGAGACATACAGGGGAAAATAGTACAAATAGTTGATTAAAATACATCTATTTTAACCTTATTGCAACCTTTGTATGATCTTCTGTGGGATGAGGTATATGATCTTTCTGTTGACTTCCCATTACCCCCAAAGATTAACAGAATGTAAAGCCTCCATAAACTATTATGTCTACCTAGGGAATATAGGAGTTCTTTGTATAATGGACTGCGTAGCATCTGAGAAATCTAAATACAATTGCAGATGCTAAAAGAACCTACGTGCTTTCAAATGTCTGTGCTATTTGCTGACCTATAGATAACTTTTCAATTGTCTATACTATTTGCTGACCTGTAGATAACGTTGCAATTGTTTATATGACTTGCTGACCTGCATTTAACTTTCTGCTTGCCATTTGCAAATAAATAATAAATTCCACTAATAATAATGGTTTTTTATTAACTAAATGCCCTGTGATTGTCAACTCAACTGTGTATCTCTTTCCTTAATGGCGACCCGAAATGCTTAGGTAAGTTTGAACTTTCATGAAATATTTATTTGGTTGTAATGTGCAAACTATTTCTTCAATGTGAATAACAGTGAAGTAGACCAAGCTTTCCTTTTATATACCTGCTTTCTCTTTCTCACATTTTATGGTCCTTTGCCCAGGTGCCTTATGCCCCCACCACCGTATCATTGGCTTCCTTGAAACCCATCGTTGCATTCTATGTGGCATCCAGTGTGCTACAAAGCTGTGTCTTTTCCCAAGACTCTTTGGCAAGGGCACGAGCTCTCAGGAAGCACACACAGCCCAAGTGCAGGCTGCTGCCAAGTTCACCAGCACAGAGGTCCAGTTGTGCTCAGCAGGCACAGCCGAGACAGAGATTATAGAAAAAGGAGGCAGTGGTTATAGGAAATCAATAGTGCAGATCTGGACAGGCAGGCAGTATAAATACACTTCCCCAATTAAGTTCCTCCTTCATGTTGTCTTCAACTGTCTATCTTTAGGGCCAAGAAATAAACTTAGGATTTAGTTAGCTGAATTCTGATTCCTGTTGCTTGTCCATAGATGCACAGATCACTGCCTCACATGGTCTCACTTTATTCTGAAATTGTTTTAATATACATGAAGAGGTAAATTCCCGAGGTCAGCCTGAATGACTCCTCAGAAGCAGGTAATAGAAACAGCCAATGTGTCGCAGGGCTGAAAATAGCTGCTCACGAGATGCCCAAAGCTTTATCATTAGATACAACCCACACTCAGTTCAGTACTGGGTGGCAGAAATGAGGGATTTAAACAAAAATTTTCATTAGGGATATTTTTAATATGCTGAATTGAAAACAAAAATGCCAAATAAGACCTGTAATAGTGGTTTCCAACTTACTGCACATTGTAAGCTTTGCAAGAGGACATTTTTTCCAAATGGG
The DNA here is from genome assembly GCA_004026805.1 of Lasiurus borealis. Classification (NCBI taxonomy): domain Eukaryota; kingdom Metazoa; phylum Chordata; class Mammalia; order Chiroptera; family Vespertilionidae; genus Lasiurus; species Lasiurus borealis. The sequence goes on along the minus strand of PVJN01001126.1, from coordinate 104,915 downwards.
TCTTCTCTGAGAGATGGGGGAGTATGCACAGGTGGGCTAAAATCCAACCCACAGTCTCCAAATTGACTTCTCCCAGGAGAGATTCAATTTACTTTTTAGCTCTATAATATAGGCTATTGGCAGAAATGACACTGAAAAGCTATCCTCAGGTCCCACCAAGTCCCAGTTAAAAGCCCAGGTTCTGGAAGCATAAATTGGCCTCAAGCATAACGCTTTGGAAGCATAAGACTCAAGAAAATGGAAATGTGCTTGTTTTCTAAACTTAGTGTGATTGAGGCAAGTGCTGTGACAACCTTTTGTCATATTAATGCTTGGTCTCTTTTAGAAAGTCACGCATGTCAGAAAGCTGATTCTGTAAATGTGGAAGCCCCCCTGTACGTGACCCCTCAGGTGGACAGAGCTCCCCCTATGGCTGTTGAAGAAGCCCAGCTCTCTGCCTGCACTGAGGACCCCTCTCTCTGGTTTAGACTCGACACAGAAAGACAGTGGAGAAGTCTCTGGACTTTTCACTCACAAAAGTAAGAACACTCAAATTAGAATTTCAATTCTTTGATCAGTAGACATCATTGGAAAAAGAGAATGAACATTTGAATATTAATTTTTCCCATGGAATTGATGAGTTGACGTATAATCAAATCGATTACAGTCCTGCATTACTAGCATTTTATTACTGGACTCTAAGCATTTCTCTTGAAACATCTTTATACCACATTTCAGTAAAGAATTTCTGCCGAAACCGGTTTGGCTCGGTGGATAGAGCGTTGGCCTGCGGACTGAAAGGTCCCAGGTTAGATTCCGATCAAGGGCGTGTATCCTGGTTGCGGGCACATCCCCAGTGGGGGGCGTACAGGAGGCAGCTGATCAATGTCTCTTTCTCATGGATGTTTCTAACTCTCTATCCCTCTCCCTTCCTCTCTGTAAAAAATCAATAAAATATATATTTTTAAAAAAAGAATTTCTGATGAAACTGGACAAAATACTAGATGAGAAATTTAAAAAATGTTCAGTGTTAGTTGCATAGTGATCCTGGAGTCAATGTAATTGCTGTCCTGTTCTAACCCTTTTAGAGACTTTTGGTCCCAGAAAGATACCCAAAGGAGCAATGGGCTGGGAGCAGGGGAGTGGTCTCCTGAAGGAGAAGCCAGAGACCCCTCTGAGATTTGGCTGACCTCCTCCCCTCAGGATGGACCAGTGCATCTTGGCACTATGGATCTACCACCTCAGGATAACAACCCGTCTGTGCATACTACCCCCTGTCTTAGAGGAAAGCTTTTCAAGAAAAAAAAATCATCATCATGCAAATCTTAACAGAGAATAAAACTTGGGGAAATATTAAGAAAGATTTTGCATGGAAGTTGATCAGAGACTGTAATATTCCTGGCCTCTCCCACGCCCTCACCACACTTTGCCTTTGCCTGTAGATGAAGACCTCTGCTTCTATGCAGCAGGATTTGGCTTCTAAGGTATGAGCCTTCTTCTGGCCCTGTTATGTCAGAACTGAAGGGATGCGTCTGTCTAGCTCTAGATCTCATTTTCTCCCTCTTGACCTTTAATAGCAATAAAGTTGACATTTCTGCTTTATGTTTTCCTTACTCTTTTTTTTTAATATATCTTATTGATTTTTTACAGAGAGGAAGGGAGAGAGACAGAAAGTCAGAAACATCGATGAGAGAGAGACATCGATCAGCTGCTTCCTGCAAGCCCCACTGTGGAGATGTGCCTGCAAGCAAGGTACATGCCCCAACTGGAATCGAACCCAGGACCTTTCAGTCCACAAGCTGATGCTCTATGCACTGAGCCAAACCGGTCTCGGCTCCTTACTCTTTTTTTTTATTTTTACTTAACAATCTGTTTAGATCCCAGCGAGGAAGACAAAAGACATAATTTATTTGGTATCTTCCAAGATCCTAATGAACACTTGTGCTCAAGCTAACATCTTAAATTGTAAGTATTTCCTAGTAGTTGTGTTTAGTTAGAGTAGTTTTGCATTTACTCTCCAAATGTGTGGCTAATACTGACCAACACCACAAGTTAGCACAGGAATGATGGATGTATATCTCCCCTGGGTAATGTGGCCTAACTGTCTCATTTCTAACTGACATGAAATATACTGTTTACACTGCATTGAGAATATGTCTCAAAAGTAATCATGCCAACCCCCTTACATAAAGGAATACTTAATAATATATATTTAGCATATTAAAAGAATATCTTTAAAATTATAGAAAATTGTATGAATTCTCTTTAAGGAATCCATGCTGAAACTGATGTCATTACACAGAAGTGAGAAAACTTGAATAGGAGAAACATATTTGTGGTATACATAAAACCATGTTTTTATATGATACAGTTATTTTGTGTGCAGATATTTAGAAGAACATTGCTTTTTCGTCTTTCGCATCACACTATGTTTTCAGCAAATGGCCAGAAACTAAGTGAAGACATTTATATTTCCCTACATAACTCCGCTTTCCCAAATGGATTAATATTGATTTAGCAAATGCTTCTCCCCTCCCCAAAAATAAAGTGTTTCTGTAGTTTATACACGTCAGTCACCACTTACAGTTAATTGTAGCATAGCAATGCCACAGGAAATGGAAATAATGATTTCTAGTAGAAGATAGAAAATACATTTTTGAAAAATCTTCTACACCAATAAAGGAAGAAAATGTGCTAAGATTTAAAATGTTATTATATTTTTCATTTTATCTTAATAAAAGCTTCATGTTGAAATTTTTATAGCAATAGCAAGAGTTGTTTGGGATACAGCTTGTAATAAACCATGTTATAAGGAAGTATAATTTGAGCTGATTAGAAAACTTCAGACACCAAGGCGTAGTATTGCTACAGCTATTGATTTTCCATCCTAAATAAGATAGAGAAGATTTACAGGCCGAGGGGGTGGGGAAGAGAGGAGTGGGGAAGGGACTGGGAGGAAGGCAGTAAAGGAGAGATGGAAATAGGAGATATCTGTAATACTATCCACAATAAAAAATGTATTTTTTTAAAAAAAGAAAGAACATGATATCAAACTAAAAAGAAAGTCTGAGGTAAATGCAGATATTTAATAATTAAGATACTAGTGGCCTAAAATACAATTTACCTTACTGCATTATGGAAAGTATGTTTGTAGAGCCAGCAAGGGCCTTAAATCTCATTCTGATCAAACAACCTCATATTACACAAAAAAGCTAAGGTGACAAGGATATGCAGAGAATTGGATACATCACACAATATCTGCCACACTGACAGGATCACGTGCGCTTCTGACCTTCTCCTCAAAGCTTAGTTGAAAAGAGAGATGATATGCCAGTCACTGCCAATCTGCATTTTTATTTAGTGTGGCCATTAACAAGTTTATTTCTTTATTCTTTAAGTACCTCTTTTGTGTGTGTGTGCCAAGAACTACCACTGGCTGGGTTGGGGCTACAGTGGTGAACAACACACATAATACATAATATCCCTAATTTTCATTAAGTTTGCTTTCATTAGAAAGACACCAAAAGTAAATAGATAAACTATATGTAAATCATAATCATGGAATAAATAATATGTAATTATAATGTTAAATATCTATATATATAAAAGCGTAAGTGACCATTACAATGTAACAACTGGAATGACTGGTTGCTATGATACACACTGACCACTAGGGGGCAGAAGCTCAATGCAGGAGCTGCCCCTGGCCGGACCCTGGGGCTGCAACAGGAAAATGAGGGTGGGTGGTGGTAGACGTGGCCCCTTTCCCAGGGGGCAGAGGGCCAGCTCCCTCCTTGAGGGCAGTGGGAACATGAAATAGTTAATGCAAAAATGTTAAGCTAGGGATGAATTTGGCTCTTTTAGGGAGCATAAAGGAGGCCGACGTGGCTGAAACCAAGAGTCATTGGAATCTTATGCAATAAAGTCATGCCCTAGCTGGTTTGGCTCAGTGGACAGAGCGTTGGCCTGCGGACCAAAGGGTCCCAGGTTCAACTCTGTGGCCAAGGGCACATACACGGGGCTGTGGGCTAGTTCCCCAGCAGAAGGTGTGCAGGAGGCAGCCAATCAATGATTCTCTCTTATCATTGATGTTTCTCTCTCTCTCTTCTTCTCCCTTCCTCTGTGAAATTAATAAAAGTATATATTTAAAAAAAATAAAAAGAAATAAAATCATAAATGTAGATAGGAGACTAATCAGACAGAGCTTGGAGATATGAAATCTAGTTTATTTTAAATATCATGGAAAACCATTGAGTATCTTAACTTGAGAAGGGGCGTAGGAGCACCAAAGAGATAATCTGGTTTGAGATTTTGACAAATTTTCCACACTTGCTTTAGTGAGAAGAATGAACAGAGAGAGGGCAATAGTGGAAGCAGTGACACTTAGGTGGCTGTTTGGATAATTGTGACAAGAGACACTGGTAATCATGATTTGCACGTGGCAGTAGAGATGGAGATAAAGAGAAGTGTGTGTGAATTCAAGATATCCTGAAAAGAAAGGATGGTTGGATTTGCTCTGCTGAATGGCCAAATCAGAGTGACGAAAAAAGAGATTTCTACTTGAAAATTGTGTGTCTGGATGATGGTGCCATTTACCATGAGAGGAAAAAAAATCTGAGAAGCAGCTTTCTAGGGCAAAGAAGAGAAGGTCTGCATATCAAATCCGTTTCTCAGAAAACAAAGGAAGTTAGTAGGTTCTCACCAACAACACGACTTTTCCTTTTATGGTTTATTTCTAGCCTACAAGGGCAAAATGTCTTTAAGGCAAGAATCAGGGGTTGGGGGGAAAGCAGATGCAGAGGCAAAGAAGCAATGAACAGACTGTCATGCTACAGTGGGAAGGCAGGGGAAGTTGGGGAGGAGGGGCCTGCAGGAGGTCAATGAAAGACTTGTATGCATGTGTGTGTAGGCATAGCCAATGGATACAGGGCAATGGGGGAGGGCAGAGAGGGGGAGAGACGGATGTACTGGGGGTTGGGGAGGGCAAGGAGAAATATATATATATAAATATATATATAAATTTAAAAAAAGAAAGAAGTTCTACTTCTGCTAATTAATGACATGCTTCCTAAGCCTTTTTACTGAGACTTCTTTAAATGAAAGCTTTACTCTCTTTTGAGATTCTAATAACCATTTAAAATAATCTGCGTCTTCACTTGTAGTGAAGTGTCTTCTCAATTTCTCAGAAGCCATTGCTACATATGCTGATTTTTCTGACAAAGCAAAATGGAATGGGATAATTTGGGTGACCAGACAATAAAGAAAAACACTCGTAACTAGCTTTCATCATAAAGGACTTGTGTTGTGCTCTGTGTTACACAGTGCAGCAAAATGATTCATAAGATTGAATCCTCTCTTACATCTCCCACCCCCTCTTTAAAAGGGGTGGGGACAGGATAGAAGAAGTCAATGGGGAAGAAATGGAGATATATGTAATAGTTTTTAAAATAAAGATTTTAAAAAAATAAATATATAAATAAATAAAAGTCACCATGCTGGACCACCAAACATATTCATACAATCCAGAAGCTAATACAATATGATAGAAGGACATCTACACTAATAAAAAAGAAAGATGCAAATTGACCAGAACTTTGCAACACCCACCAGCCAATCAGGAATGAGTATGCAAATTAGCCTTAAAAAGCTGGTGGGTTGATTTGCATACACAGGCACTGAGAGGCAGGAGGTGGGATGCTTGTGTCATTGCTATGGCGATGACACGGGTATCCCATACTGCCCCAGCCACTCTGGGCCTCTGGGCAGCGTGGGAAGGCAGAAAGGTGGCTTTGGCCAGAGCGAAAGGCGGTGCCGGCAACCAGGGTAAGGAAGACCCATTCTTGCACGAATCTTCATGCATGGAGCCTCTAGTAATGAATAAATGAAAAAAAAAGTATCTAAAAATTCCACAGCATAAATAATTTCTAACTTGCATAATCCCCATTTTGTAATGCCTCTAACAACAAAGCTGAGGAAAGGGAGGGGAGAGAGGTAGCAAAACCATGAAGAAAAAACTCTTCCTTTAGAATGAAAATATGCTTCCAATTTTCTATCACTTTTAGTCAGTCTTCAGTGCATAAAGATAGGGTGTGCAAGGTAATTTGTGAGTGACAAGCTGACATCATCTCCCCGTCCTCTCCATACAATTCAGCACTCACCAAATAACTATGGCCTCCGCAATCTTGTATCAAAGATTGAGAATACACTGAGTTACAGAAGAATGGTCCAACTGTGCACTGTTTTATGAGACTGAACGATCACTAATAAACTTGCTAATGTCCATCACTGATATCACATGGCATCTCAACTCAAGAACAATATTTGAATCTCACTTTCTTGTGGAATGCAAAGGTTCTATGGAACCCTGGTTAAGAAACAAGGGTCTAATTTTTTTTAAATACAATGCTTTATAAAGCAGAAATTTCTAGATTTAGGGGGTGCAGCTGCACTGAGGATGAAGTTAGTCACAGCAGCAAGTAGAAAGCTGAGTCTCCATCACTCGATGGCTCCATTAAGTGGCATGTGAATCATGCAGGTAGTGCTCCTCAGTTGATCCAAAACCATCTATATCCTGACTTGGGAAATAGTATTGAGGAAGCTGCCTAGGCCTGCATAAAGCATCCCAGACATCAATGTGGCATCTGGTACTGCTTTCTTCTTCCACTCATTCTTCATCATCAATAAATGTGGCTTTGAGTTAGATTTATATTTTGCTTGAATCCAGTTGACAATTTAGCCATTTGTGATAATGCAAGAGGAAACAAAATGTCTTACTTTGGTCTTGATAAGTTTGAAAAGCCTACTAAACAACAACTGTAGAAATACCAAACAGGTATATGGGTTTTTAAGCCTGAAGCTACAGTGTATGTCAGAGCTGAATGCACAGGATATCCCTCCAAAAATATACACACACTTTTGAATAATTACGAATTCCAATGGGTTAAATCTAAAAAGAAAGAAACAACAATTGAGCTACTAGCTATTAAATGTGTATACATATTGGGGACACCCTGTATCTATACATTTACGAGCATGAGAATGAATGGGATAACATAGGTTAAAGAAGTCTAAGGATTAAACCCATGATATCACAATATTTAACGATGAAATGAGAACAAGGAACAAGGTAGACTTAGGTGAGGTGGCCAATGAAAATTACAGTTTAGGATATTGTAAGTCCGAGAGAAAAAGTGTGTTCCAAAAAGGAGAAAGCGGTCCATTTTAACAATGCGGCTAAACACCGAGATAGAGAGGAGTCTGTGGGACTCAGAAGCACTGGGGATCCTTACAAGAGAAATCTCAGTGTAGTGTTGGGGTCACTCCCCTGATGTGACCTGGATGCTAAGGAGATGGAGGAAATGAGACTTCAAGTCAAGGATTGTCTTTATTTATGAGAGGGGATAGAAAAGAAAGATTTAAGTTGATGGAAATGAAACAAGACAGCAAGAAGCCAATGGCATAAGGACAGCAGGGATGATTTCACAATCAGATCTCTCACTAAGCCATGGAGGAATGCGATTCACAGCGGAACAGAGGTGATTTCATTTCAGGTAATAGAAGGCAAGGTAAAGCGCACAGATGGTTATTTTGTGGTGGGAATAAAAGGGAACTCATGTCAGATTCTATTTTCTCACTGAAAATTGAGAGAAGATTGAGAGCGAAGAGAGGGATTCCTGGAGGAGATGTGAGTGGATGGGAGAAGCAGCACGGGGTTCCTGGCAGTTCCCTGAATAAGGGAAACATTACCAAGGGGAGAACATGTGGGTATACGCAAGTCTGGGGGTTGGAAAGTGCCTGTTAAGTGACAAAGAACTGGATCCCGTTTGTCCACAACTCTCCAGGTAGGAGTGACGTGCACGCTGTGCCCAGGGAGTCCAGACACCAGCCAGCAGGCTTTAGAAATACTAGAAGCCCGGTGCACAAAATTGATGCACGGGGGGTGGAGGCTAGGAAGGGTATTGTCTCTCAGCCCAGCCTGCATGCTCTCCAATCTGGGACCCATCAAGCGATGTCCAGCTGCCCGTTTTTGGCTGATTACACCACCTAAACAGGCAGTTGGACATCCCTTACACAATCCAGGACTGTTGGCTCCCAACTACTCACCTGCCTGTCTTCCTGAATGCCCTTAACTGCTTCTGCCTGCCAACCTGATCACCCCCTAACCACTCCCCTGTCAGCCTGATTGATGCCTAAATTTCCCCTGATAGCCTGTTTGCCCCTAACTGCCCTCCCCTGCCTGCTTGATGACCACAATTGCCCTCCCTTGCAGGCCTGGTCCCTCCCAACTGCCCTTTTCTGCTTGCCTGATTGCCCACAACTGCCCTCCTTGCAGGCCCGGTCCCTGCCAACTGCCCTCCCTGCTGGCCATCTTGTGGTGGCCATCTTGTGTCCACATGGGGCAGGATCTTTGACCACATGGGACAGTCATCTTGTGTGTTGGAGTGATGGTCAATATGCATATTATTCTTTTATTAGATAGGATAGAGGTCTGGTGCATGGGTGGGTGGGGGCCAGCTGGTTTGCCCTGACAGGTGTCTTGGATCAGGGGAGGAGGTTGCCTTTGGGCATGGAGCGGCCTGGGTGAGGGGCCTATGGTGGTTTGCAGGCCGGCCATGCCCCCCAGTGACCCAAGCAGAGGCCATGGTATCTGGGATTTATTTATCTTCTACAATTGAAACTTTGTAGCCTTAAGCAGAAACTAAAACAGGCCAGGGCTGCAAAAGCTTGGCTTCCTCCATCGCCAGGGACAACCCTACCCTCCTGCTCTCTCCAGCTCATGGCTGCTGCCATTTTTGTTGGGATTTATTTATCTTCTCTAATTGAAATTGTGTAGCCTTGAGTGGAGGCCTGGGCCTGCTAGAGTATGTGGAAAGCTTGGCTTCCTCCAATGCTGGGGAAACCCAAGGCTCCCTCCTGCTCTCTTTATGGCTGCAGCCATATTGGTTGGGTTAATTTGCATGCTCACTCCTGATTGGCTGGTGGGCATGGCTTTTGAGTGTGATAGAATGATGGTTAATTTGCATATTACTCTTTTATTAGATAGGATCGGTGCAAGTCCTTGTCCCCAGCTGCTTCAGAAGAAGGGTAGCTCACTCCTGCTCCCTGTCTCCTGCCACAGACTGATATTAAAAAGTCCTTCAAAATTTGGGGACTTGAAAACTTCAAATAAGTTTCTATCTACTCATATTATTTAATATTGGACTTAGAGCTTGGAGTCAGATTCAAGTGAACTTAAATAGTTTTAGTAGTTTATACACTTGGGTATTATGTAGAAAATTCAAACAAACTACATATTTTTGAACCAATGCCTAATTAGGCTTTCAAAAGTGAAACTCAATATGTGTTTTTTTTCTAACATCTTCATTAAAGTCTTCAAAATGTGCTTTTAATAATAAGTCTTCCAACTTGGTTTTTCCCAGTTAAATTTCTCATTAGTTTAAACTTTATTTACTATTGTACTGACAGTTTTTATATGTATTCTGTGTTTTAGAAATAAATGGGAGATCCTTCAGATTTCAAAGTTAGCAGATATATTTATATAAAAGAAACTTTCAACCACTAAAATTAGTTACATCTGCAGTTACTTATTTTTTAATATATATTTTTATTTATTTCAGAGAGGAAGTGGGAGAGATAGAAACATCAATGAGAGAGAATCATTGATTGGCTGCTTCCTGCATACCCCAAATTGGGGACTGAGCCCACAACCTCGGCATGTGTCCTAACTGGGAATTGAACTGCCACCTCCTGGTTCATCGATCAATACTCAACGCTTGAACCACTCAAACCTTTTTAACTCAAACCTTTTGCCCCTTGATATTGAATTGCTGAATTTAAGATTTTCTTTTCTGACATTTTTGTAAAAACAAACAAACAAACAAAAACTGTATAAGCTGATGAGCAAGAGTAAATGAATTTTAAATTGGACTAATTCACATTTGAATCCAAAGTGAAAAAAAAATTGCTTTCGAAAACATTAAAAGCATAATCTTATGCTTTTAACAATTTTTTTATAAGTCATGGGAAACTTGTTTTCCTGAGACCCCAAAAATAATCAAGTTTTCAAAAACCTAGGACTTTGCTGTTGCAAAAGAAAACTCACATTCAGATGACACGAATCACCACAACATGCAATAAAAGGTGTTTTGTTTTTGTTACTGTGCGTAAATTCTGTTAAACATAGGGTCTCTGGCCTATTCTGTAGTCACTTCCTTTAGTGTGCATAATATAAGCCAAAGATGCATCCTTCCTAAAGAATTTTTTTAAAATATATTTTATTGATTTTTCACGGAGAGGAAGGGAAAGGGATAGAAAGCCAGAAACATCAATGAGAGAGAGACATCGATCAGCCGCCTCCTGCACGACCCCAACTGGGGATGTGCCCGCAACCAATGTACATGCCCTTGACCAGAATCGAACCTGGGAACCCCCAGTCCCCAGGCCGATGTTCTATCCACTGAGCCAAACCAGTTTTGGCACTTCCTAAAGAATTTTTATACTATGTTAGTATACATAGAATTCTGACCATTTAATGTCAACAAATACTAGTCCTATTAATGAATGCAGGAATAAGGGGGAAAAGCTTTGCTTCCTTCTTTTTGTGGCTCTAGGGAGCTTAAGTCATTAGTGTTCTCCCACTGCAAGTATTGGAACTTGAGCTAGTTTAGGAAAAAAAGAGGAATCCTATATAATAAAAAGATAATATGCAAATTGTCCTCTCCACCAGGAGTTCAACCAGAGGGTGCAGATGGCCCCCCAAACACCTCTTCCCAACCAGCCCCACCCCTGATCTCCTCCCCTACCTCTATCAGGGGCTGGCCTTGCCCAATCAGACCCTATCTGTGCATGAATTTGTGCACCATACCTCTAGTAAAATTATAAAGAAAAAGCAGGGATGTCTCATGAATGAAAAGGACTAAATCTTAATCTTTCATTCTGTCCTTTTTCCCCATGCTCCTCACATTTTTTTACATTAAATTTAATATATACTAATATAAAAGAATAATATGCAAATTGACCATACCTCCACTATACCCACAAGCATGCAAATGAAACCAACCGAGATGGCTATGACCACAGAAAGAGCAGGAGAGAGGCTTAGGTTACCCCTGCTGAAGGAGGAAGCCAAGGTTTCCGCACACCCTGGGGGACCGAGGCCTCCACTTAAGGCAAAAAAGTTTCAATGGCTGTGTGAGCAGAAGGCTTTGGTCTGCTCCAGGCTACAAAGTTTCAATTATAGAAGATAAATAAATCCCAGATACCAGGGCCAGTGCTTGTATTGCTGGGGAGCATGCCTGGCCTGCAAACCACCCTCTCCAATCTGGAACCCCTTGAGGGATGTCCAACTGCCCGTTTAAGGCCCCATCCCAAATGTTCTCCTGCCTGCCTGCCTGATTGCCCCTAACCACTTTTGCCTGCCAGCCTGATCACCCCCTAACCACTCCCCTTCTGGCCAAATTGCCCCTAACTGCCCTCTTCTGCCAGCCCAGTAAACCTTAAATGCCCTCCCCTGCCAACCCAGTCCCCCCAACTGCCCTCCCCTGCAGGTCCAGTCATCCCTAGCTGTCCTCCCCTGTATGCCTGATCATCCCCAACCATCCTCCCCTGCTGGTCTGATTTCCCACAACTGCTCTCCCCTACTAGCCATCTTGTGGCAGCCATCTTGTGTTCACATGGGGGTAGCCATCTTATATATTAGAATGATGGTCAAATTGCATATTATTCTTTTATTAGATAGGGTGTGTGTGTGTGTGTGTGTGTAATTGATTTCAGAGAGGAAGGGAGAGGGAGGAAGAGATAGAAACATCAATGATAAAAGAAAATCATTGATTGGCTGCCTCTTGCACACCCACACTGGGGCTTCTTTTGTCTGTACCTATTTCTGATTATAAATTCTATGAGGGCAAGGATCAGGTCTTTCTCATTCAATAATATAGCTCTAGGGACTTGCATAGTCCCTGGTATATAGTAATATCTTTTAAAATATCGGTTTAATGAATACATAGATGCCAAAGGGAGAAAAAGCACAAGATGACTATGCTAGATAGCACTGTAAATGAGAATTCCATTACCAGCTACTTTAAAACTGCATGTCTGCACTGCAATTTAGGAAATCTCAATATATAAAAGCACTAGAGTCACCTTGTAAAGTAATTGTTTTAACAAAAGATAATAACCGTTTCATATCATATTCACTTTGGTTTAAGTGCTTTACAAATACAACTACTTAATCTTCTCTACCAACTTATGGAATAGCAGCTAATATGTGCATTTTGCAAATAAAGAAACTGAAGGGGCCCTACCTGGTTTGGCTCAGAGCTTGGTTAGAGCTTCTGTCTGTAGATACAAGGGTCCCAGGTTCGATTCTAGTCAATGGCATGTACCTTGGTTGCAGGCTCTTCCCTAGCCTGGCCCTGGTGGCGGCTCTCATGCAGGAGGCAACCAATCCATGTGTTTCTCATATCAATGTTTCTCTCTGTCTTTCCCTCTCCCTAAAAAAAAAAAAATCAATGCAAAAATATCCTCAGGTGAGGAAGAAAGAAAGAAAGAAAGAAAGAAAGAAAGAAAGAAAGAAAGAAAGAAAGAAAGAAAGAAAGAAAGGAAGGAAGAAAGAAAGAGAGAGAGAGAGAGAGAGAGAGAGAGAGAGAGAGAGAGAGAGAGAGAGAGAGGAAGGAAGGGAGGGATGGATCTGAAGGAAAGGTCATATCTTGTCCAAGGTCACACAGTGAAATGTAGGAAATCCAGCATTTGAGCACAGGCAGTCTGGCTTCAGTCTGCATGCTAAACCACAATAAGTTTGCCAAAATGCCTCTATATCTAGCCATCTCTCTTAGTGTTATAAATGTAGTTTCATTTGGGAGAAAAAAAAATAAAGACAAAGTGCAAGCCAGCCCTCAGACTACATCTGTGGTATGAAATGAAGCACAACCATGTCCCCATCCGGGGCTGACAAACAAGCTCTCCCAGGTTAGAACGTGGGTGTGTTTGTCCATCATTAACTTCAATGGAACCTGTTTGGTCCAGTCCTTTCTAACAAGAAAAGGCTATTTCATCATCTCCAACTTTTTTTTTCACAATCATCCACTCATCCATTAGTTATCTTCAAAAGCTCTGTCAGCAGAAGCTCGATCTTCAAAAAATGACAAAGTAAGAAAAGCTTATAGACTTGGCCTTACATCCAAAAGTTAATGGCCAAGAGCAACTGTTTCATAATCCAACATGATGCTTAAAATATTTTAGAATTATTGATGCCATAAAAATCTCCCTTAATTAGAACTTTAGCACTGAGTTTCAAGGAAAACTAGTACATATGGAATCCAATTCTTGGAATAGCACTTTACCTCGTATAAAAATAATTAATTGCAAGAAATCCTTTGTGCGTTACATATAATTTTCAAGTATATATACATATTTCACCATATCTAAGTGTTGGTTTTTTTAAAAAAAGGATTCTTTTGACAAAATGTGACATTTTGTTGAAGGAGGCATTATTCTGGGTGAGATTGCATAGCAGATAAGCTCTTTAATAACAGAGCTAGAGTTTATAGCTATAGGAAGTCAGAAAGATACTTTCTGCTGGTGTGAAAGAAGCAAACTGCCATGGTGTGAACTGCCCACGGGGAGAGGTGGCCCTTAGAAGTGAGAATTTTAGTCTATGGCTACGAGGTATTGAACTCTGTGGGCAATCTGAATGAGCTTAAAAAGGATCCTCTCTTCAGCCTAAGATGGCACTGTGATCTCCCTTCAGGGTCCGAGCTGGGGACCCTGCTGAGCACTGCTCAGATTTCAGACCTGCCCAATGGGGACGTGATGAATGTTTTTACGCCATGACATTTGTGGCTGTTATGCAGCAAAGAAAACTAACATAACAGAACAGCAATTTTCACTCAGTGTGCTGCAAGAATTTTGAAACATGCAATGTCTGACTATTTAGTCGGGGGCACTGACCTCTTTTCACTTAGATTGTCAAATTTTAAAAAAATGACAACAGCCAACAGAACAATAGCCATATGGCGCCAATGGAGCAAAATTATATTTTTTGTCAGATTGGTGAATATATATTTTGGGGGTACCGCAGAATGATAGTAATGAGTTTATGAGCGCCGTGAGATGAAAAAGGTTGAAAATCACTGGACTAGAAAATGGGACTTCTGGAAATCTATTCCTCCACAGAGCAATAAGAACACTAACAAAATTTGTCAAATTCAACTTTCAGAGAGCCATACGAACACTGGCAAAATTTCTCAAAATTGACTTTCAGAACTCTGGAAGTAACCAAACACTTGTACCAATTTGAGTAGTGTTTATTCCAGAAAAATCAACACTCACAGGAATTGTCTTTGTTTGACCTGACTTAGAAAGCTCTCAGTGCAAACAGCCTTTCTTCTAAGTTTTTTGTCAGATAAAAAAAAAAAAGAATCTGTTGTAATTGTATAACACCACACCTGCGTAAGTCACAAATAATAATCAGAACATACAAGAGGCTTAAAATGGGATGGGGCCGAGACCGGTTTGGCTCAGTGGATAGAGCGTCGGCCTGCGGACTGAAAGGTCCCGGGTTCGATCCCGGTTGGGGGCATGTACCTTACTTGAGGGCACATCTCCACTGTGGGGCGTGCAGGAGGCAGCTGATCGAAGTCTCTCTATCATCGATGTTTCTGACTTTCTATCTCTCTCCCTTCCTCTCTGTAAAAAATCAATATTAAAAAAAAAATGGGGTGGGGAGGACTTAGGAGGTAAATCTGTGAGATGAGATTTGTAGGAAGATTTGTGTGTGTGTGCTTTTTCTTTATTGATTAGGTATTACATATGTGTCCTTATTTCCCATCCCCTCTGTTCATGCACTCACCCCGCTGGTGTCTGTGTCCATTGGTTATGCTTATATGCATACAAGTCCTTTGGTTGATCTCTTCCCCTTCCCCTTCCCTCCCCTACCTTCCCTCTGAGGTTTGACGGTCTGATCAATGCTTCTCTGTCTCTGGATCTGTTTTGGTAGGGAGATTTGAAAAGCTCTGAATTATACTTGAGAGTTTAGAAAATCATGAAAATATGTCATTGAGAAGCCCCTGATCTCTCTAGCTTACCTCAAGAATCTACACAAGCAAAAAGTAAGGGCTAATAGATGTTATAAACTGATGGAGCAATTTAAGGGGTGCCCTAGTGTTCACAGAGTCCCTTAGAAAAGGGTGGGAAATCACACTTTCAAGATGTTTAAGGAAAACGCTGTCCAATAATTAGATAATAACTGAGTAGTGACTCAGTTGCCACATGGGGCAAAGAATATAAACAAGCAGCATCCACCACAAACAGTGGAGATAACATGGAGAGGGAGGTCTAATGTCCAGATGTCATATTATTTCAAATGTCCAATTTTCAGGGGGATGGATGTAAAGTACAGCATAGGAAATATAGTCAATAATATTGTAATAATTAAGTATGGTATCGGATGGGTACCAGAATTATCAGGATGATCACTTTTTAATTTATGTAAATGCTAAATCACTATGTTGTACCCCTGAAACAAATACAATACTGTATATCAACTACAATTTAAAAATTTAAGAATAAAATAAATTATCCAATTTCCAAGCAAGATATTCCAAGACATGCAAAGAAACAGGTTGGTTAAATCAAGAAATAAAAAAAAATCAATCCATAGAAACTGCCCCTGAGGAAATACAGACATTGGAGCTACTACATGAAGATTTCACTATGACTATTATAAATACATTGAAAGAACTAAAGGAAACCATTTCTAAAGACCAAAGGATAGTATAAGGATGTCTCGTGACATACAGAATATCAATAAATAAAAATTATAAAAAGAATCAAATATAGACTTTAGAGGTGAAAAACTCAATCAGCCAACCAAGAGGAAGAAGAACCAACCAAACCCAAAGTAAGGAAATAATAAATACTAGAACAGAAATCAATTAAGCCACTCAGAACATAAGATGGAAAAATCCAGAAAGTTTGCAGCCTGGATAAGAACTTAAATATTGTGAAATTCTGAGCAGAGATTCCAGCTAAGCCGAATCTAGTTTCTGAGCTACCAAATTAAAAGATGAACTAGAGGACCAGTGCACAAAATCTGTGCACTTTGGGGGGGCGGTGTCCCCCAGCCCAACCTGCCCCTTCTCACAGTCTAGAAGCCCTCAGTTAGTAGGCACATGTCCTACTGAAGACTTAGGCCCACTCCCCCAAGCGGCCCTAAGCCACAGTCTGGCCTCCCTCTGTGGGAGGCAACCAGCTGATCAGGGGAAGGCACCATCCTCATCACCCCACTGCTGCTGCCACTGCCAGCCACTGCAGCCACCAAGGTGTTTCCATCAACATGGACTCCAGTCCCTTCACCACAAAAAAATGACAACTTTCTTCAGGCATTTTCAAGATGTCTCTTCCATAGAATATGACATTTCTTTCTTCTTTTTTTTTTATTTGTATCGTCACCTGAGGTTACTTTTCCATTCATTTTTAGAAAGTGTAGAAGAGAGAGGAAAACACAGAGAGAAACATCATTGTGAGAGGGACACTTTGAATGGTCATCTCCTGCATGAGCCCTGACCTGGGCCCCAACCAGGGAGAAGCCTGCAACCTAGGCACACGCCCTTGATCAGAATTGAACCCAGACCCTGCGGTCCACAGGCCGTAGCTCTATCCACTGAGCCAAACCGGCTAGGGCAGGATGTGACATTCCTTAGCCCCTCCAGCAGTGAACCTTCATTTTTTCCTCCCGGAATGAGGTGGAAAAACGTGGGTATTCTTATACTCAAGTTTCCAAGAACACTGTGAGTGGCATACTGGGAGCTCAGCCAATGATCGGTCAAAAGAGGTGTTTCCACTGCAGTGCATGCGCAGAGGTGGAACTGCAGGTCTGCTGCAGCTACAGTAGTCCCAGGCCTCCCTGTCAGTGTCTGCTCTGGGACTGCCTAAGCCTGTGGTGTGGCTCGGGACACCCTAGGTCCCCCTGTCTGTGTCTGCTCCAGGCTTCCCTGTCAGTGTCTGCTTCAGGGCCACCTGAGCCGGCACAGCAGCTCAAGCAGACCCTTCTGTCTCTGTCTCCATCTCCACTTTGGGTCCCATCTGCACACGCAGCCTCCTCCTGACTGGTCGTGACTGCTACGGAGTCCCAGCCTAATTTGCATATTGCCTCTTTATATATATACTAGAGACCCAGTGCATGAAAATTCATGCACTGGAGGGGTGGTCCTTCAGCTGGCCTGTCCCTTCACACAGTCTGGGAGCCCTCAGGGGCGGGAGGTGACCAGGTGACCAGGGGAAGGCAAAACTTATTACACCTCTGCTGCTGCCATTGCTGGCAGCACAAGCCTCAACGGACCTTGGTTACCTGAGCTATGGGCGGCCCTGGGTAGGCTGGGAAGCCACCATCTGAAGCTTGCCTGTGCCTCAGGCTGGCTTTGGGTGGTTGGGGGGCTGAAGGAACTGGGGGACTCTGAAGGCAGGCAATGGAGCGGCTGGGCCTGACTGGAGATGGGTCCAGCCTTGCCATGTGCCTGCTGCCCTGGAGGGGCTGAGGGGACTGGGCACTGCCATCTTGTGGCTGTGGGTACTGCCATCTTTGAGGGTGGGGTAGTCAATTAGCATATTCCTTCCTTATTGGCTGTGGGAGCCACTATCTTTGCTACAGCATGAGGCACAATTATCATATTCCCTCTTTGTTAGATAGGAGATATATATATATACATATATTCTTATTGTTTTAAGCTCTATGTTTGTGATAACCTGTAATGCTGAAGAGAAAACTAATACACATTCTCATTAAAGTTAACAAAACAACAACTTCCAACTTAACTTCCAATTTAATATTCATTTTGAAGTTAGGTGGCAGGTCATATTCACCAAAAAAAAAAAAAAAAAGACCATAATAGTGATTTCAATCTATACATGCTTCCAGAACCTTCTCATTCCTTCATCAAGAGGTAGAAATTATTTTCCCTGTGCTTGAAACTTGGTAGGTTTTTGTGACACTTTAGATAAAGACTATAGACGTGACACTCTATGAATTCTGAGGGTAGGTCTTTCTAAGGCAGTTTGGATTTACTCTCTTGGGACACTCACTCTTGGAAGCCAGCCACCATGTTGTCCAGAATTCTAGCCACTTCTGTTGCTATGAGTAGAGAAGAGATGAGATGTCCTTGCCAACTACTGCCCAAATTGCAGATTCTTGAGCAAAATGTGTTATGGCTGTTTTAAACCATTAAGTTTTGATGTATTTTTAAGGCAGCAATAGATGTAAGAATAAATAATAAAATGAAGATTAAGAAATTTTAAAGATGGAAAGGAGGCAGAATTCCCTCTATTTGAAATAATGAATTCCGCCATAGATAACAAAATCTAAATGAACCCACTAAAATAAAATAAAATGTAAAATATCCCAAGTGGACTGGGTGATGACTCATTTTACGGGCCAACAGATCATAATGACTTCTACAAGTGCAATGGCTCTTAACAGGGGTTGACTCCCTCCCCCCCCCAGAGGACAACTGTCAATACATGGAGACACTGTGACTTCACCATTTGCAAAGTGCTGCTGGCATCTCATGGGCAGAGGCCAGGGATGCTCCTAAACATATTCCAACGCACAGGACAATCCTCCACAATATACAATTATCTGGTCCAAAGTATCAGTATCAATAGCACCACGCTTAAGAAACACAGGCTAATGCAATGTCAACGGCTATGGAAATGAGTGGGCTTCCCCAAAGCACGCATCAGAGGCAGAGTTAACAGAAGGGCTTGTGTGAGGTGATAAAAAGGGAGAGAGACAATGGTTAACTCCTGGATTTTTGGCACGAGTAGCCAGCTGGACGGTGGAGCCATCACTAAAAGGATTTCTGTCCTAGGAAATAATCAACAGCTTTGTTTTAGACAGTTTACATTTGAGATGCCTATTCCAAATCGAATCAGAGATTGCGAGCAAGAAGTTGGATAGACAAATTGGCAGCTGTATATATATATATAAAAAAAGACTAATGCTATACACTTAGAATCTCCAGCATATTTCTTCTTCAATCCTCGCAGCCATCTTATGACCTAGGCATGATTCTGCTCCAACATTTTAAGAAATGGAGGTTCGGGGAGACCTTAAGTCATTGACTGAGCGGTTGCCAAATCTCGCATTGAAACCAGATGCATCTGATTCTACAGCCTTTGCTTTTAAGCAAGAACAAAACCTGCGGTGACTACCCCAGCCCAGAGCACCAAACTTCAACAAAAAGCACAGCATGAGGAAGGAGTAGGGCTGGGCATCGGATCCCAGAGTTCTGTCAGTGATTTGGATGCCTCCTTATCCTCCAGTCATTGTTAAGTGCCACTGTATTTTTTTGTGGGTGTGTGCCTGCTGAAGATGGGATTCCTGGCTTCATGCTGGAAATCGGAGCATCTTAATTAAATCTCTCCCATAGATGTGAATTCACTTGCCATCTGGAACGCAGGAGCAGCTCGGAGACTTTTAACTTAATTGGGGTGCGAACCCTTTAGTTTGGCCCCCGCGCTGTCTGGGCCAGGCCGCCCGCAGACTGCAGTCAGCAGAATGGAGCATCGCGAAAAGTGCTGATGCCCGAAGCGCTGCAACCCAGAGCCACTTAATTAATATACAGGTTTAATGCATTTGGTAATTAAAATTTAATTCCCTTAAGATGCACAATAGACACAACTTCTTCCGCAGGCATGTAATCCATCGTGCTGCTAAGAATAAAAGCTGAAAGGGGAATTGAAATGGAGTTGTCCCTCGTTTTTAGGCATTAATTACACCCAGGTCAGTCCACCCATAGCCTGCGCTTGGTCCTCACTGAGTGATCGCCATTCTTGCTGAGTTTTGAGGCTTCTCTGAGAGAGACAGCATTTTTAGCACAGAACACCTGTGTGTGCAGAGAAGCCCCTATAAAGGATACTTGGTCATGGAGTATAAATAATACTTGAAGAAATTGAAGCTACCTCCAAACCAGCAAACACAAACTCAACATGAGGATTCAAGTTAGTAAATGGACGACTGTCCAAACAATATTTGCATCCTCCTGAGACTCTTAGGTTTAAGTCACTTACCAAGAGAGAAATACTATTTCATTTACACATGTATCCAGCACCTATTTAGCAAGAAAGTAGACAGCCTAACGGAGTTTTGGTCCCTTGCTCCATCCTACTCAAAACAAACAAAATCCAGACATAGTGTCTTTCACATTCACTCTCTAGGAGAAACACAATTCACATTAGCATGTTAAAGCTCTGAGGGGAAACCCTATAGCATAACTAAGCACAAAAACCAAGATGTCTTGCTTTGTACAATTCAGTATTTCTAAGCTATGAAACTTTTAACCAATGAACACAATACACTGGGGGGTTAGGGTATGCCTGGGTAGGTGGGGGGCCAATGGGAAGATATGTATACATGTAACACATTAATTAAAAAATAAAATAAAATATATTCCTAGGTAACTAGACCCCCCAAAAAAGAAAGAAAGAAACTCTTTTAAGAAATGACACCCATTAAGATCCTATAGAGCTGATGTTCCAAAACACCATGTTTTGAGAAACTACTTGTTGGCTTTCCCTCCAAAACTCTGACACTTGTTCATTTAGTAACGCTATTAAAATGAGAGAAAAGTGCTTTAGCTGCCTTATAATAATTCATCTGTTCAGTCAACATTTACTTCCATATGTGCACAGAAGTCATATACAAAATCATGCATAGCTGCACTAGTTTTAATGGCCCAATACTTTCAACACTGCAATATGCTTCCACAGCACATTTGATGAATAAACATGGGATAGGCTATGCCTGTTCTTTGGCACATGGCCCCTTCCTCCATTTTAAAAATCAGCCTGGACGTGCTCAGTCCTTCTCACACGTCTATCTGTCTGGTCATCTGACGAAGCCTGGAAAGATGCTCCATTTTTAAGGTTGCATGCGATTAGGCTGGGCCTACCAGTCCATACTCTGATCTCAATGCCCTTGACCTAATCACATGTACAAAGCCCTTTGGACCTCAGGTTCCAAGAGAAAGATCATGAACATCTTGGAATGCCAGGTTCCGAGAGAAAGATCGTGAACATCTTGTGGATGAGGGTATTACTGTGCTGACCACAATACTGAACACAATGCCCAAATGCAGGAGGTTCTCAAAAATCCTCCTCTTATTTTGATCGCCCCCTTCCCAGTTTTCTTGATACATGATTGACATACAATGCTGTGTTTGTGTTTTTTAAATCAAGTCATAGATGATAATCAAGTTATTGATATGAAAATTAAGCCTAATAATAATCTAAACTATCTCAAAAAAAACTAAGGGTTTCTATGCCTGATAATATTTATTTTGAAAAAAGAAAACAACAACAACAATTATCTCAAAAGAGCAGACCTCAAATGGTGGTGGAGCAAAATAAAATAGTTGCCATATTTAATCTCACCATTTCCACTCTTATATGCCAGTCCTGCACAGGACAAGAAAGTGCCCTTCTCCTCCAAAAAAGAATTATCCAGAACAAATTGTCAAATAGTGCCATGGCCGCAAAACCCTAGGAACAGCAAGCAAACCATCAGACCCTGTTTAAACACCAATGTTTGTATGTGCGGCAGTCTCTGTGACCTTTTCCCACTTGATGTCATTAGCACTCCCCTTTCACTGTGACAAGCAAACATGTCTTGAATATTGGCAACTGTCCCTTAGGGTCAAAATCGCCTGCAGTTGAGAATAAATAAGCTCTCTGGTTAATAGAATCACATTTAAGAAATAGCACAGAAAACAAAAGCCAGCACACACTGCCCAGATGTAAAAAAAAAAAAAAAAAAAAAAGAATCCACTTGTAAAGTATGCTACGTCCGATTTGTCTAAATGCACAATTACACTAATAAAATTCCATAGTAAATACATGTTCTGAAGCTTGCTTTTCTTGAAAGGTTATTCTTCTCATCAATACTGCCTGAGTATGTGGGTGAAACAAACAAAATGTAAATGGAGATGCAGGTGCAAAGTAACACGAGAGCGTCTGTCTCCTCATTAAGTTTTTTGAATAATCTGTGTTTCTGTCTTAGACCTAGCGAAGCACCAGCAATGAGGGTGTGTTTTTTTATATGTAGTACCTTCTGTTGCCATTTTTCATGGTTCCAAGCAGATGCTGAAAGAGGCCATCTTAATGAAACACGACAGGGGAGTGCGGATAGAGAATGTAAGAGTGATCAAACAGTATTCAAGATTGAAAGAAAGAACACAATCTACACAAAATCTACGGTATGTCCAACCCTGAATGTGGCCTCATTCATGGAAAGGAGGATCTGTCTTCCATTTTCACTCCCACAACTTAAAACAGTCTAGTTCTAGTATCTGTAAAAGCTCTACTAATGATGAACACCTGAATTTTCATAAAAACAAAACCCTCTCATGGAGTGTTATGTGATTGAAATAAATCCTCAAATAAAACACACTATAAAATCATCTTAATGTTTCTACTAAGGTCCCAATTTATTATTGACTTTTTTCCCCATTTCTTTTATGGGATATATTTTCAGTTTTCTAATCTCTTATATGATACAGCTATTATGTGCATTTATTTTGGCAATATAAGCCTTAAAAACACTAAACCCAGAAATTCAGACTTAATAAAATACTTTTATTAACTTTGTATTATACAGAGTATGACCACTTGATAATATCAAATTGAAAAGAGTGAAATTTAGCAAAATAGTCTGACTACAAACCAAACCTCCAAGACTAGGTTTGGCCAACATAACACACAACTACTAAAGACCCATGTACACACTGGACTTTATCCAGTAATTATAGCAATTGATGAGATAGTATTTTATTCACATGTTATAGCCCAAATGAGAACATCTACCCAAATGCATTATGGGCAGGCCATCTGTTGTTTGGCTAACACAACTTGCCTGCATAAAGAGAAATAAAGTCTTCACAGAGATATGTATGAATGAATTTTTTAATGGAATATATCTGTAATGTTACTAGCAAACTGATGAGTGAGAGTAGCACTGCATTTTTTCCATTTAACATTTGTTTTTCTCATCACTGTTATGAACACATGTAATTTCTTCTCTTTTCTGACCACCCATATTTTTTTCTTAATAGTTCCCAAATGTATAATGACAGGTAAGTAAGACAGACTGTAGCTAGAAAGATGCCCTCAAATGGATAATAAATATGCACCATAAACATCGCAACAGATTGCACTTTCAAAAATAGCCTCAACGTATCTTTCATTTCACACATCCTTGCTTCTACAATATGACCTTGGCACTCCTCCAACTGAGTGCCAGTACCTACATCCACTCCCCTTGAGCGTGAGCAGGTGTATGACTGGCTTGTAACCAACAGAGGGGTGGCAGTCATGGAAGTGGTACCCAATGGTTTCTGAGGCAGCTTCCACCTTGGTCACCGAAACACGCTTGGAATCTTGAACTTACAGGTAAGCTGCATGCTGGGAGGAAGTCAAACCACCAACCAATGCCAAGAATAGGTGTGGGAACCTCTTTCTGCAGCCCCTGTTGGGCGCCAGATGTGGGAACCTCTTTCCACGTCCCACGTGGTTCAGGGTTCCCGGGTCAGGGTTTGGGTTCTGAAGGAGGCCGCACGCAAACAAAATAAGAGACTAGAAAACATTAATTTGGCGATATTGGGGAAGCTAGGCTGGAGCCTTCCTCTAGTGGAAAGGACTGCCACTTGCTCTGGCCTTTTTTTCCCTTTTATTAAGGCTTTGGGACACACCCCTAGCCTTTAGGCAGGAAATAACAAAACAGAAATTAAAATGAAACAAACAGATAGAGGTTGCTTCAGCCAATAATGTTTCAACTAAACAGTGAGTGATTAGCTCTGACCTTTTAGAGCAGTTAAGGTTGACCAGCCTTCTGGCCTTCTGTTTACATCCATTTAGTGAGAACAATATTTGGTTTCGGACAGATAGGCACATCTGGTGGCATCCCAGACCCTGAACTCTGCCAGCCCAGGGGCTCCAGGTGAGTAAACAAGCCGCTAGATGACCAGGCCTCAACCATCAAGTTACACCCCCTTCCCAGCTGTTGAGTCTTCCAGGTGAGACGCCACATATGTGGAGCAGATATTGGTCAGCCCCGCTGTGCGCTTTAGAAATTCTTGACCCACAGAGGCCATGAGCTCCATACAAACTTGTTTGATACGCCTGATTTTGGGTTTGTTTGTTTCACAGCTATAGGCACTAGAATAGTGGTCAGCAAACTCATTAGTCAACAGAGCCAAATATCAACAGTATAACGATTAAAATTTCTTTTGAGAGCCAAAAACCGACTTCTGCGCATGGGCCACAAGTTTCAATCACACTGTAGGTGTGCGCCCTCATGTGGTATTTTGTGGAAGAGCCACACCCAAGGGGCCAAAGAGCCGCATGTGGCTCGAGAGCTGCAGTTTGCCAACTGCACTAGAACAAGCAGACTAACCATAACCGAACATTTTCATATGATGCTCATATTAAATTTAACAAGAATAACAACCACAAACCCATGGGTAGTATGAAACTTCCCTGGTACCACATGGACTTAGAAAGTAGACTTTAAGCTGAAATTGGTTTGGCTCAGAGGATAGAGCATCAGCCTGCGGACTGAAGGGCCCAGGTTCGATTCTAGTCAAGGGCATGTGCCTTGGTTGCGGACGCAACCCCAGTTGAGAGCGTGCAGGAAGCAGCTGATTGATGTTTCTAACTCTCAACCCCTCTTCCTTCATCTCTGTAAAAAATCAATAAAGTATATTTTTTTAAAAAAAAGAGAGAGAAAAAAAAAAGTAGACTTTAAAATCAGATCCCTACAAATTCTGCTTTACCAGTTATATGGATGATAATTTTTATTTTTGGAAAATAAAATACAATAAACATGTTTGACCCCTGACTTTGAGGCCATTGCTAGGTTTTCATTGAAGCAATTCATTTTTCTTTCAAAGATAAGTTAGCTGAAAATAATTTGCTTGTTAGAGTCTTTTTACCCATACAAAGTTTTCATCAAATCTTCTAGGTGGAGTAACTTTGGTTTCCTCCGAGAATCCAAGGGTCAAAAGAAATACGTTGGGCCATATTTCATCTGAGAACCTCCCAGTTACTCTCTGAGGATCCAACACCACAGACAGTCCAGCCGTAATAGCACTTGGCCTCTGACATGACTTTAAAAGTCCTCTGTGTTCATAATGCCTTTAAATTACTTGATTCCAGGATTTCCTTTTAGTGGACTGATGACCCCCGGAGACTTTAAAGCGATTTAATATAAATGGCCTTATTCTGGCACCGCTTAACAATGTAAGCTAGGTTCAAAAGGACCAGAATCGAATCAGCAGCCTCCTCCCAGGACTGAAGTACCGCAGCCTAAAGGCTGAGTTTGAAAGAACAACGGTAGTCAACATCATTGTTTCCTTGGCTGTCTTCCTAATGCTGATAAACCACAGGAGAGCCAACCGCAGAAGACTGCTTAATAATTCCCTGACTGACTGAAGTGTTACATCAGTAACACGATTTAGCTCAACTCAGTGGTCTTGTAGTTTTTACCTCAAGGCTTCTCTAAAAACCTCAAAGATCTTTCCTGGGTGTTCATTGTACCGTATTTAAATTAAAATTATTCCTGGGTGATATGTTGAGGGTGGATACTATTTGTCTCCGGTTAAGGACAAAAATTTGCAGAACCTCTTCTATCCTGGCTCATGATTCACAGTGGAGAAAGGCCAACTAGAATAACACTTGTTGCTCCTCCTATCAAGAAGGGAATGTGTAAAAATCCTGCGGAGAAAGCAGTCAGCATATTTACAAGGCACATAAATTCTAGGTTATTCCATGCCATAGGGATTACAAGGACAGGTTCTCTAATGGGAAGACTGGACACTTGGGCAAACTTGGAACCGGGTAAGTCTGACCTATTAGCTGATACCTGATATCATATTTATCTATTATATCAGTGATATTTTCATCTCTTCAACTTGACTTTTATCTCTCATTTGATTCTGAATTCTGGTGGGAAGCAAGGATATGATAAATAGTCCCCTCTAGCATCCACAGGACAGTAGACAATAAATATGTCAGTCTAATTCTCTATCCCAGGTTAGTTCACAGTACAGATTTGCAAGATGCTCTTTCCAATGCTCTCCTTCCCAGCATTAATTGAAGACTGTCCTTTAGGTCGCAGATACGCCCTGTATTTGGTGATATCCATGGGCCTGCCCATCATCCCAGTCTGCTTCTCACATCCTTCCCAAATATAATCTCTGCATTTCTCTATCACACCATTTCTTTAAGGACAACTTTTTCTCCCATCAACTTTAAGCTCTTAGAGAACAATAAATACTTCATTCGCATTTTTGTGTTTCCCATATTTAATGCAGAATAGTAAACATTGAAGGCATACCATGAGCATTTGTCAATTAATTAAAGTATAAAGTATGTGATAGGCAGAATCCTAAATATGCCCCCTCTCTCCTCGCCAAAGTCCCAATCCTTTGGTTATTCAATTAAACACTAATGTAATTACTACTATGAAAGGACTGTACATAAAATTAAGGTTACCAATCAGCTGACCTAAAAATATGTAAATTATCTTGGATTTACCCAGGTAGACCCAATATAGTCATGTGAGCCCTTAAATGCAAAGAAGGCAGAAGAGTTAGTCTATATATACAGCAGAAGAGGGAGGCAGAGGAGATATGAGGCAAAAATGGAGGTCAAGTGGATTTAAAGCATGAGAATGACTCAACCCAACAGAGTTGGTTTGAAGCTAGAGGAAGGTAGCCATGATCCAAGGCATTTGTCATCTATCAGAAGTTGAGAATGACCCCAGCCAACAGCCAACAAAGAAAGAGGGGCCTCAATCCTGCAGTCGCGTACAACAGAAATCTGCCAACATTCTAAATGAGCTCAGAAGTAGATCTGAGACTCCCTATGCCTATTTAGACTTTATAGGAGTTCATAATTATTGTAACATCTTAACTATGAATATGTTTATGCATGAGGCAGGATTCTAAGATGGTCCCTAAGCTCCTCACCTCCTGGTATATAAACCCTCCGCTTGAATGTAGATGAGACGTGTGTAGATGATGGGGTATCTGTTCTCGATTTTGTTACATTATATAAGATCCATTCAAGCAGACTGGAGTGGAATTTTCTTTCTGGCTTTGAAGAAATAAGCTGCCATGTTTTGAGAGGGTAAAAGGGTGAGGACCTGAGTGAGGCCTCTAGGAACTGATAGAAACCCCTGGCCTAGTGTGAAAACTTCTTTCCATATCCCGCGTGGTTCAGGGTTCCCCTTTCAGGGTTCGGGTTCTGGAGGAGGCTGCACATGAATGAAAAGACAGACTAGAAAAGTATTAATATGGCGATATTGGGGGGCCAGGTGGGAGCCTTCCTCTAGTAGAAAAGACTACTACTTGCTCTGGCCTTTTTCTGCCTTTTATTAAGGCTTTGGGACACATCGATAGCCTTTAGGCAGGAAATTACAAGAACAGAAGTTTACATGAAACAAACAGGTAGAGGCTGCTTCAGCTAACAATGTTTCAACTAAACAGTGAGTGATTAACTCTGACCTTTAAGAGCAATTAAGGTTGACCAGCCTTCTGGTCTCCTGTCCACATCTTTCTATTAGTGAGACAATGTTTGGTTTCCAGCAGCCTAGATCCAGAATTAAATAGAGATTTTATTTCTGCAAGGAACAGAATCCTGCCAACAACATCAATGGTCTTGGAAAAAGATTCTGAGCACCAAATGAGAATCCGGCCACAACCTACACATTGATTTCAGTCTAGTGGGTCTCTGAGGAGAGGACTCACTTGAGCGGTGATCAGATTTCATAACTCAGATCTTGGTGACAATGAATAGATGTTCTTTAAGCCATAGAGTTTGTGGTGGAAATTTATTGTGCAATACAAACATAGGTTTATTCATTCTGTTCAAGCCTAACATTTTATAGATGATGCTATAGAGGACAATCAGCCTTCAGAGGAAAGACCACTGTTAGGGTATAGAGTTGGGACCAAAAGCCAAGTTTTGGTTTGTGTTTCCATGTTACTATAGAATGGATTACTCATGTATTTAAACCATTCTATAAATTATTTTATTAAATCTCATCAAAACATTTACCACCAACTGATACTGATTGTTTATACACATGCACTCACAGAGACACGTACACAATTACATGCATTTGTCACATGTGAGACAACCAGCTTTCCACCAAAGGACAACTTAACTCATTAGGGAGCCACTTAGGACACTGATGGTATTAACTTTACAAAGGAGGCATAATTCTACTCAAGAAACTTTGAATTCTTGCATGTGTAAATGATTCAATATTCTCATTGAAATGTAATTTTTAATTTTTTTCTTTATTGATTTAGATATTACATATGAGTCCTTATCCTCCTATTGCCCCTCCAAATTCATGCCCTCACCACCCTGGTGTCTGTGTTCATTATTAGGCTTATATGCATACAAGTATTTTAGTTAATCTCTTCTCCTTACCCTCACCTTCCCCTACTTTCCCTCTGAGGTTTGACAATCTGATCTATGCTTCTCTGTCTCTAGATCTGTTTTTGTTCATCAGTTTATGTTGTTCCTTATATTCCACAAATGAGTGAGATCATATGATGGTTATCTTTCTCTGACTGGCTTATTTCTCTTAGCATAATGCTCTCCAGTTCCATCCATGCTGATGTAAATTGCAACCTAGAAGTTTGAGACTTCCTATGCCTATTTAGACCCTATAGAATTAAAACAGCTCAAGATAATTGAAACACTGGATGTTACATGCTGTCCATAAGCAAAAGACAAATTTTCATGAAGATACCTTCTCTTCCATCAAAATTCGAATCTCCTATAAAAGTTTGATACACATGTTTCTGAGGACCCTACAACACCTATTGGCTAGAACACCAGTGCCGCAGCAGCAACTGTGCATGCATCTCCAGGAAGATGAGCATTTAGGTATCGGGAGTATGCAGATGAGGATGGTCCACTCAGTGAGAGACCCCTTTTCCTGAGACTGACCATGACTGCCAATAATTGCCAGACAGATCCGCAATAAACCAGAGAGGGCAAGAGAACAATTCATCTGAAGACCACAGCTTTCCTTGTTCTGTTTTTCCCTTCACATGTCATTAAGGCTGAATCCAAAATCTGACTCTCACGGTCATGTTTTACTTTTACAAATCAGAGAGAAATTAAACAGAATAGGGAAACAAATTCAAACAGAATGTTCGGTAAGGAAAAAACGCATTCTCTAATTAGAAAGCAGGAAGGCCTGTTATTAAGAGCAAAACTCTTCACTCTAGGCAAAAGAGCCTGCTTTTAAAATAAATGGGTGCCCTTAACACATGATTAACGAGTGAGGAAGGGGGCTCCTTCTCAATAGTTTTCCTTTGATGGCCCAAATTCTGAATTCAGATTTAAGCCCAGAGTATATGTGAAATAAATTTCCATTACTTAGTGACTATTGGCACTAAGTAGAAAAACAAAGATATTTGGGGGGGGGGGGTAATAGAAAGGTTACCAATGTCAGCAACTAACCTGCTCAAGTGTATGAGTTTTAAGATGCAATAAAATATGTACAGTGTAAATGTACAGTAATACATCTTGGACAAGAAAGGAATTGAAGAAAAGAAAGTAATTCCCATAAATATGAGTATTTGGAGGCTGGCTTATGTGGCTTCACCCCTCATAGATGACTCTATGAGATGTGCTGTATTCATTTTCCTATTAAGAGATATTGTATGTATGTTTGTAAGTATATGAACCTCTGTAATAAATAAACCTCTGCAAATCTATAACTTCTCTGCAAAAATCACCAACTTTTAAATTAAATTCTATCCTATGGATTTTCTTCAATCTTAGAAAATATTTTTCTACGTCTATAAAAATTACAGTAAGTGTCAGTGCTACATTCTCTAAGAGACCTTGAAAAAAAGTATTATTTTACAATGATATCTTTTAAGAAGATAGCTTTTAAGATATAGGCTTTTATGAGATTTCTAATTAGGCTTCTGCAACCCTAAGCTTTATCTTTGCTGTGAGTTTGATTGCTTCTGAAACACATTAGAATGTCCATTCCTAAATATAAAAATAATCTCCCCCCCCAAAAAAAAATGTGGTACCAATGTGTATTGCAGATCTGAGGATGAAATGAGTTGCTTGAAGTTAGTTAGCCCAAATCATCAGTCTTGTCATTTCTATGTGATAATAGATGTGAAACAGTTCACATCTTCCTACTGTAGTTGCCTAAGGAACCTGCTTTTCTTTTCTCCTGCAAAATATTTACCAGAAGCCCTAACAGATTTCCCTTTGTGTTGCAATATTCAGAAGTGGGTTGCGAACCTACCCCTAAACCAATCACTGGTAAAAGGGGATCCAGCTGGTTTAAACCAATAGTGATTCATAGCCTGAAGCTGAGAGAGGAGTCTACTTCTGTGAGCATGTGCTCATCGACTTTTACTGAAGAAACTGGGTTTCAGCAGGAAAGGATGGAGAAGCGATTGGCTGGGCCACGTGTTATCAAATTGGAGCCACACTCATTTGTTTGTCCCCTGTCCATGGCTCCTTTCCTGCTACAATAGTACAGTTGAATAGATGTGACAGACTGTGTGGTCTACAAAAGCTAACATATTAACCAAATGGCCCTTTGAGGATAAAACGTGCTCATTGGGCAATCAATAGTATCTTCCATAATTTACATGGCAAAGATCAAAAAGTCTTAGAATTCCCTACTATAATGAGAAAATAACTGATATTATGTCTATCGACCACCCATAGAGAGATGTATTGCTTTAGAATCTTGTCTTTTTAATTAGCAGACTTAGACACACACACACACACACACACACACACACACACACATATTCTGAGTGGCCAGATTATTATGATCTCTGAATGTATAATAATCTGGCCACTCAATGTATATCCTAAATAATAGAAAGCTAATATGCAAATTTCCCCCTCGACCAGGAGTTTGACCAGCAGGCAGGCCGGCCAACCGCCCATGACCCCTCCCTCTGACCAGGCTGGCCAGACCCTACCCATGGATGAATTCATATACACTAATGTATATACAGAGTGGCCAGATTACAGTGGTACCTCAAGATACGAGTTTAATTCATTCTGTAACCTTGAGGCGTGGGAAACTATGAGACGCTGGAATCGCAGTAAACTGTTGAGTCGTGTGCAGCCAGCTGATCTGCTTGATTACTCCTATCTCAAATGTTGCTCATATTTCAAAGCAAAAATCGCTTGCTCCACGGCTTGTATCTCAAAAAAATCTCGTATGTTAGGGCACTTGTATCTCGAGGTACCACTGTATTATGCATTCAGAGATCATAATAATCTGGCTACTCAGTGTATATGCCTAAGCAACAGTTCGACCATTTGACTGGTAGCTATGATGTGCACTGACCATCAGGGGGCAGACACGCTGACCAGTAGTTAGCTTGCTGCTGGAGTCCAGCTAATTGGGACTGGGCAAGAAGGGCCAGACATACCCTGGAGACCTCCCATAGTGCCTCTCCGACCCCAATCATGCACCAGTGGGGTCCCTCTCCCAACCCAGGACCCCTTGGTGAATGTTAGAGAGCTGGTTTGAGCCTGACCCTCACAGGCAAGGCCAAGGGACCCAATCAGTGCACAAATCCATGCACTAAACCTCTAGTTTAATAGAATTGGGAATGCAATCGAAATAAGGAAGAACAGGAAGTGTAATGACGACTATCAGCATTCAGAATGGGGAAGGGGTGCATTCTGGATGTGAAAGTCTCCAGCTAATTCCAAGACCACCAGAGATCAGTGGTTGGCAAACTCAATAGTCAACAGAGCCAACTATTAACAGCACAACGATTGAAATTTCTTTTGAAAGCCAAATTTTTTAAACTTAAACTCTTCTAATGCCACTTCTTCAAAATAGACTCACCCAGGGTATGGCATTTTTGTGGACGAGCCACACTCAAGGGGCCAAAGAGCTGCATGTGGCTCACGAGCTGCAGTTTGACGATCACTTGTATAGATCCTGCCTCTTCCCTGTAACCCTGAAACCAAACCAAAGCATTACTCTAACAAAGAGGATTCTTCCAAGTGATTTTTAAACTCAAACACAGGCACAAGAATTCAAATCAATGTTGTTAAAGCCTGTCTAGGCAAGAAAGTCCCAGAAGATTATAACATATTTAAAACATATCAAAACTGTTCCCAATGGTCAGAACACAAAGCGCCTTTCCCGTGCCAAGTAGAGTACATAAGGCCAAGGAGGTGAAGCTAAGAGGATCAGAAAAGAATGAGAACAAATAATGAGTCACTTTCCTCCCTCTTCCAAGATCCCCAAACACTAGCAATCAGAGAGAAGGAAGGTAGACATTTCAGGTTTGATCAAAATAACATTAGTCAGAAATGCTAGACAAGCCAACAAGCTGGAAATAATTTCCATGGAGTCAGTAAAAAGAGTGGGTTCCAAAACAGCCCTCTTTACAATATTTAATACAAGCAAATAATATGAAAAACACTCTGCTTTTCTTGGCATAAAAGAGATCAGAGATGTAAGCAAACAGTCCACTAATGGAACTTCATCCCCCCATTTGTAAAACTATCCCCTGATGTGCACAGGATTCTTTCTCAGTGTCCACAGTTACTTGGATTCTCATAGACACAGCTCAGAGTTCAGGGTCAGAGGCATAAGAGAGCTAGTGCATAAGTGAGTATCTATGGGTGTCTGTATGTAAAAAGCTTTCTCGGCCTAAACCAGTTTGGCTCAGTGGAGAGAGAGTTGGCCTACGGATTGAAAGGTCCCAGGTTCGATTCTGGTCAAGGCCGTGAATCCTGGTTGTGGGCACATCCCCAGTAGGGGGCGTGCAGGAGGCGGCTGATTGATGTCTCTCTCTCATCGAAGTTTCTAACTCTCTGTCCCTCTCCATTCCTCTCTGTAAAAAATCAATAAAATATATTTTTTTAAAAAAAGCTTTCTCAAAGGTCAACAGAATCTAGAATCACCTCAAAGTGAAAGGGAAATTAACAATCTTCTGTTTTCTTCAATAAACAACCTCAAAGCAGAATCTCAAGCTCCAAACTGGAAGCTTCTGAGATTCTTTATGAAGTTTCAGAAACAATAATATGAATAATATAAAGCAATGGTATAAAACGTGGTAGAACCCCCGGCTTTCTTTCTTGCATACTTCAATCCTGAATGAAATAGCTTATTGCCTCATTATGACACTTCCTCTCCATTGTGTGCTATAGAGCCTCGCTTTAAGAAAAAAAAACAACCTTTGGCAATCTTTTTCACATAAAATTTCAAGATGAACTCAATATTATATTGTCTGCTACTTTCTTTTTTTTAAATATATTTTATTGATTTTTTTACAGAGAGAAAGGGAGAGGAATAGAGAGTTAGAAACATCGAGGAGAGAGAGAGACATCGATCAGCTGCCTCCTGCACAGCCCCTCTCCCCCCACTGCGGATGTGCCTGCAACCAATATACATGCCCTTGACCGGAATCGAACCTGGGACCTTTCAGTCCGCAGGCCAACGCTATATCCACCAAGCCAAACTGGTTTCGGCTGTCTGCTACTTTCTAATAAACAGTATTACAGAAGTCCCCTAGTCCACAAAATATATTCATAGTAAATAAAAATGTTTAACAAGATAAAGATCACTTTTCTAAGTTTTCATTACTACAAAGTAAAACTGAACTTAAATAAAATTAGTTATACTTGCCAGGTTGGTGTAGCTCAGATGGTTGAGCTTTGACCTATGATCCAAGAGGTCACAGTTCAATTCCCAGACAGGGCACATGCCAAGGTTGAGAGCTCAATCCCCAGTAGGGGGTGTGGAGGAAACAGCCAATAAATGATTTTCTATCTCTTCCTCCCTCTTTCTTCCTCTATGAAATAACTAAATAAATAAATATACATCTATTTTTAAATTAGTCACAAATGTCATGCAAATAATTTATCTCAAAAGCTTCAAAATTATAATTTTTTATTCAAAAGCAATGGTGTTTTGAACCTTTACTTTGTTAATGTGATTCTGAATATAACCTGCTTTCAGTTAGGTATTTTAGCTTTATATTTACAGTATTTATCTCACCTTAAACTTGTTTGCTCTGCCCATCATGAGTTCAATAGCACAAAAAATAAAATATATCCATACACTAGAGAAAAAAAGTCATCTTTTCTTGCTAACCTTGAGAAAGAAAGAGATGAACAGTTCAGACATTTTGAACAATATATAACCTAGTGCAGATATCTAAAATGTGCTTTTTAAAGAAACAGCTATGAAAGCCTATTGCATTATGGAATATGTAAGTGGGATCCCTATGGCCTATGTAAATAACTTTCAGTTGAGCACTTACTAAAATTGCTTTTCACGATATGGACTAGAAATTATTGCAAGTGACACAGACACAGGTTCAAAGTGAGCCAACCTCCATGTAAACTTGGCCTCAGGTTCGGTGCATGTATAAAATGAAGAGTGATAACAGGAACAAGGTGCACAAATTATCCTAATGGTCGAACTAGATCTCTCTATTGTTTTACGTTAACACAATATACTACATAGCATTTCAGTTCCTTAAGCTAAAAGGTTAAGAGAAAGTTTTTCTATCAGTGACACAATCCTATCTAATAAAAGAGTAATATGCAAATTAACTATCACTCATTACACCCACAAAGCCATGCCCACCAGCCAATCAGGAACAAGTATGCAAATTAACCCAACCAAGATGGCTGTAGCCACAGAGAGAGCAGGAGGGAGGCTTGGGTTTCCCCAGTGATGGAGGAAGCCAAGCTTTCCGCACACCTTCGCCGGCCCAGGCCTCCACTGCAGGATACAAAATTTCAATTATAGAAGATAAATAAATCCCAACAAAAATGGTTCAGCCATAGAGTTGGAGAGAACAGGAGGCTAGGGTTGCTCCCTGCGATGGAGGAAGTCAAGCTTTCCACCTGACCTGGATGGCCCAGGCCTCTACTCTAGGCTACAAAGTTTAATTGTAGAAGATAAATAAATCCCAACAAAAATGGCAGCAGCCATGGAGCTGGAGAAAGCAGGAGGCTTGAGTTGCCCCCAACCATGGAGGAAGCCAAACTTCTGCAGACCTGGCCTGCATTGGCCTCCACTTTAGGCAACAATGTTTCAACTATAGAAGATAAATAAATCCCAACAGAAATGGCTATGGCCACAGAGCAAACAGGAGGCTTGGCTCTGCTCAGGTTATAAAGTTTCAATTGTAGAAGATAAATAAATCCCAGATATCAGGACTTCCACTTGGGTTGCTGCGGGGGGCGGGGAGGAGGGGGCCAGCCTGTAAACCACCATAGGCCCCCTGCCTAGATCACCCCATGGCCCAAGGGAACACCCACACTGATCTGGGACACCCTACAGGGAAAACCAGCTGGCCCCCATCCATGCACCAGGCCTCTATCCTATCTAATAAAATAGTAATATGCAGATTGAACATCACTCCAACACACAAGATTGCTGCCCCCATGTGGACACAAGATGGCCACCACAAGATGGCCAGCAGGGAATAGCAGTTAGGAGGGACCAGGGCAGTTGGGAGTGATCAAGCCTGCAGAGGAGGGCAGTTAGGGATAACCAGGCCAGCAGAGGAGGGCAGTTGGGGGTACCCAAGCCTGCAGGGAGAGCAGTTGGGGGGGACCAGGCCTGCAGGGGAGGGCAGTTAGGGGTGACTAGGCCTACAGGGAGGGCAGTTTGGGGCAACCAGGGCAGGCAGGCAGGGGAGTAGTTGGGAGACAGCAGTCCTAGATTGTGAGAAGTATGTCTGACTGCCCATTTAGGCCCGATCCTGATAGACTTGTTAATTAATTCTTGTTAAGCCTACCAGGATTGGGCCTAACCGGACAGTTGGACATCCCTCAAGGGGTCCCAGACTGGAGAGGATGCAGGCTGGGACACCTTCCCCTCCTTTGCACAAATTTCATGCACAGGCCTCTAGTGCAATACAATAATCCTCAAATATGAAGAACTATCTTCTCAGTTATCAAATAACTATAGTGTGATACCTTTATACTATGAATGATTAAAGAAATTTATGCAGAAACATATGTACCTTGCCTCAGGCATTATTGTTCAAACAGAGATAATGTTATTGACCAGACTCAAGTAGTACAACTAACTACAAGGAAATACCTCTTAGATAAATCAGGGCAGCTAATAAATTACCAGACCAATTCTGCAATCCCTAAAAATCTTGGTTATGTTAATTTTCAACATAATCATTTAGGTTTTCTTAGAAAAATTAATGAAACTTTAATAACCCAAAAAGAGGAAGGAAGAAATATTCAATTATACTGAATAAATGTTGAATAAAGACTACTTAATATCCATAAGCAGGAAGAAATTTTTCATAAATTAGGATGTAATTATTTGGAAACATCTCTGTAAATTGCCTGAATACCCAAACAAATACACACTAATTAATAATAGTCAACCACTATATAGCAGTATTCCAAACCATTTACATATTTTAAATCATTTTATCCCAAAACAACATTACAGAGTAGGCCCTATTTTATTCCTACCTTATAAAGAAACTGAGGCATACTAAATTTAATATCTTGCCAAAAGCCACACAATTTATATTTGGGGAAACACAAATTCAAACTCAGACTATCTTGCTCCAGAATTCATGGCCTTAACCATAAAAATGTTAAGACAACAATTCATTTGCAATAGTACCGTTGACAGAAATAGATAAGGGAATTCCTCTCTCTGTATAACAATGATTACTAGCCATAAAAATTAAAATCATGAGATTTTCTATTTCTTGCAGTGGCGGAGATGTAGATGTATAGATAATGAAGAAAAAGAGACTGGGGAAAAGTTAAAGGAATCCACTGACACAAACATGTCAGCTAAGTATGTGTGTGTGTGTGTGTGTGTGTGTGTGTGTATAGCTCTGCATTCTACCCCAACCCCTGCCCCATGGCCCCTTGATTTCTCAGTATATGTGGGGTGACTCAGAAGTGCTTAGCCTGCAGAATGTGCTCCTAGCACTTAGTGGTTTGAAAAACATTGTATTTATGTAACTATCAATTCATTTATAAAGTGTTTTCCCTAGGGTTTACTAGAAGTCAATCAGTCCTAGCCACTGAAAGAGAACACAAATATGGGATGGGAAAATGGGTTGATTAATTGGGCTGTGAGAGTTGCTGAATCTTCTGGTGTTAGTGGAATCTTGACTCAGTTATGTTTCTCCTGTTCTGAAATGTAGTTCTGCTGGATATCCATAGGAATTTCTGTATTTGAGCAATCGTAACATAGAAATGCATGAGGCACTTAAGTATTCTGCAGCCGTCAAATGCAGAGCAGGTCCCGGTCAATCAGACAGATTTGCTTACTGCACACTGACCCAGGCATTCAGCCAGCTATTGTCTGCATCTATTTATCAGAAAACCGTGTGACACCTGATGATTCTCCTAGCAGATCTGCATACACATTCAATAAGAAAATACTTTTTGCACACCAGGGGACTCCAGACTTGAAAATTCTTTGAATAGAAAATGGATGGCGGAAAGTTGAGAAAGAAAAGATCTCTAATGGAATTGGACACAAAAGGCTTCACAGGTGATAATGCCTGGGTGGATTTACCACAGATTGAAGTCGGGTCATCAGTCTCTCGAGGCCAGAAACTGGGACTTGACACTGTACCCATAAATAAGTGAGAAAATTACCCAAAATGCCCACAAAATAGATGTATAATAAAAGAATACCAATGTATTAATTCATACTGGAAGATACCACTTCTAATATTTATATTTGCTCTTATATTTACAGCCAAAAATTAGATGAGTAAAGCCTAGGTCAATTGACAGTAGATCAATAATACCTGGGCAATGGCCATCAAAGGCTCCATGGAGGCGAGAGTCCATGTCATTTTTTAAAATACTTCTTTTTTTTAAAATATATTTTATTGATTTTTCCCAGAGAGGAAGGGGGAAGGATAGAAAGTCAGAAACATCGATGAGAGAGAGACATCTATCAGCCGCCTCCAGCACACCCCACACTGGAGATGTGCCCACAAGCAAGGTACATGCCCCCAACCGGAATCGAACCCAGGACATTCCAGTCCCCAGGCCGATGCTCTATCCACTGAGCCAAACCAGTCTTGGCAATTTTTTAAAATACTTAATTCTCACCCTTAGTTCGCTGTCTCTCTGGATTATACAAGGGTTGACAAAAGTAGGTTTACATTTGATCATATGGAAATAACATAAATAAATACTAACACATGAATAAACAACTGTAAATAAACTACTGATCGATAAATGTATGAGTTTCCCTCGACATCACATTTCCATTTCTTTTTTCTTTCTATAATTTTAAAATATATATTTTTATTGATTTCAGAGAGGAAGGGGGAGGGAGAGACAGGAACATCAGTGATGAGAGAGAATCATTGATCGACTGCCTTCTGCACATCCCCTACTGTGGATTGAGACCACAAGAAGGGCATTAGCCTTTACCTGGAATTGAACTGTGACCTCCTGGTTCATGGATCTATTCTCAACTTTGCTGGTTGGGCCTTTCTACTATTTTTCAAGAAAGACCTTCTCCAATTGTACTGACACCACACCCATGAGATGCTTGCAGCATCTCAAAATGGGCTCTTCATTTAACCTAATGAACTCTAGTGAAAAGGAAATATTCTCAATAGAAAAACAATAAAGAGTGCTACATGAGAAGAGTTGTATGTTTTCCACATATAAAATTCTAAGTCTATAGAAAGGGCAGAGGTCCCGAGTTTACCACTGTCCCTTCTCAATATTATAGGCCCTTTAAACTTTAGGAGTCACCACGTATACCATCCCATTTTTTTAAGAAAGAGATTGAGGTGTAAGGAGTTTATGTAATATCTCCAAAAGTAAAAAAGCTAATTAGCCATGTCTTCAAATTTCTCAATACCTTTTTAATCTTTGCATTTACCCTCAGATCCTGGAAGAGTGTTGTGAGATAGTGGACTCCAAAAAGATGTTCTCTTCCTAGAAACCTAGCTATTTTTTATTAAATTGGTCTGGGAAGTCAGGAGAAATGGAGACATGTACTAACATTTTGTTTCTGTGACTATAAGAGGCAGAAGATAGAACTGGGCAAGGAGATAAAGAGCACAAAAGAGACTGGGACAAATCATTTAATTAAGATAACAGAGCCCTTTTTAGCACCACAATCCATGTGATGATTTCCTCAGTTCTCCCAAGTTTTTACAGCCATTAACTATTGGTACAGTTTCATCTCCACCTTTTTCCTCATCAGTTGCAGGTGTTCACATATTAGATTTTTCACAAATGAATTAATAAATATGATTAAGAAAAAAACAATATAGTACATATAACAAACATTAAATTTATAGCCTGAAATACACAGCGAAATTTCTTAGCTGTTTTTAGCTACAAAACTTATTATCTGCAGTCGTTGATGTTTTATTTAGTTTTCTAAGTGGGCCTACAACACCTCAGGGTACCAGAACTTAGCTTCCCAGGTTTCCTAGAATTCCAATGGACACAATAATTCCCGGATGCAGAAAGGAGTTTATGGCCAACTCTCTCTGAGATGAACCACTATTATATCGCTTTTCCATTGTCTCTGGCTCTGCTCCCAGATTTGTTGGACTATGAACTTTCATGTCTCAAACCCCAATAATTAATGTTATACCACATAACTCCATAGCATCATCCCCACCCCCCAAAAAAGGAACTGTACCACTTTCACTGGTGGTGACCACTTGTTTTCTCATTTTCTTTTTCTTTTTTGGTTATAGAGTCAATTTTCCCTCCTGTAGGTTCTCCACTGGCCCATTCACCTTACAAAGTTGGCCCCATTGTTGACTTTCTTTGCATCCTTTCCCTACATCACGGTCTTATTATGCTTGCATTTTCCAAAGAGTATAGACATTCCTACCTACACTGTTGAACATCAGATGCAACTATGTTTATAAAGTCATATGCTGCTTCACAGAAATACATTCTGAGAAATGCATCCTTTGGCAATTTTGCCATTGTGTGAACATCCAGAGAGTGCACTTACATAAATACAGATGTTATAGCCTACTACACTCCTATGCTTTATGGTATAACCTGTTGCTCCTATGTTAAATATCTATAGAGCATGTTAATGTATTGACTACTGTAGGCAGTTGTTACATAATGGTATTTGTGTATCTAAGTATAAAAAGGGTGGATAAAAATGTGATATAAAATATAAAAATTGTGCACCTGTTTAGGGCATTTGTCATGAATGGAGTTTGCAGGATCAGGAGTTGCTCTGGGTGAGTCGGTGAGTAAGCAGTGAGTGAATGTGGGGCCTAGGACATGACTACCCTATTTTCTGGCATATAAGATGACCCCCAACTTTTCCAGTTAAAATACAGAGTTTGGGATATACTTGCCCTATAAGATGACACCTGGCGTATAAGACGACCTCCAACTTTTTGAGAAGATTTTCCTGGGTTAAAAAGTCATCTTATACCACTGGAAAACATGGTATATACCACAATGGACCTTATAAACACCGTGCACTTAAGCTGCCCTGAATTTTTAAAAAATCACATGAGATTAAGCACAGACAAGATATCCAGCAAACAGAAGATATATGAGTCTGCTGTCGCCATAACACAGCATACTCTTTTGCAGGAAACTTTTCTTATGAGTAGGTAGACTACACTATAAAATAATGATCAAGAGTATAGTAAAAGTATAAACCAGTAACATAGCTGTTTATGATCATCATCAAGTATTATGTGCTGTCCGTAGTTGTTTGTACTATACTTTTTTAAAAATATATTTTATTGACTTTTTACAGAGAGGAGGGGAGAGAGATAGAAAGTGAGAAACATCGATGAGAGAGAGACATCGATCAGCCGCCTCCTGCATGCCCCACAGTGGAGATGTGCCAGCAAGCAAGAAACATGCCCCCAGCTGGAATCGAACCTGGGACCCTTCAGTTCGCAAGCCGATGCTCTATCCACTGAGCCAAACAGGCTTTGGCCTGTACTATACTTTTATACAAATGGCAGCATGGTAGGCTTGTTTACACTAGCATCACAAAAAGCAGGAGTAATGCATTTCTGCATTACAATGAGTACAACATCACTAGGGAACGGATTTTTCAGTTCCATTATAATCACACGTACGAGGTGAACCACCATTGTATATACAGTCTACCGTTGATCAAACATTGCTACACAACTCATGACTGTATAGTGCTGACTGTCAATGGTTTTATCTGGGCACAAATACATACACACACACATACATACATACACAAATTTACATGTTTATTCATAGGCCTGTGTGTGTACATGTGTGTGAACGCATGCACATCCACGC
This sequence comes from Lasiurus borealis, assembly GCA_004026805.1. Lineage (NCBI taxonomy): Eukaryota > Metazoa > Chordata > Mammalia > Chiroptera > Vespertilionidae > Lasiurus > Lasiurus borealis. The sequence goes on along the minus strand of PVJN01001126.1, from coordinate 63,593 downwards.
ACCCATGCCAGCCTGGGTGTTGTTGTAGTATTACCATCTTCCGTGAAGTAACACTAAAGGAAATATAGCAAGATATTCCCGAAACTATTTGTTAGCTTTTTCATGTCTACTGCAACTACACTTAAGTCGATCCGGGCCTATATCTGCAATGGAGAGTCCTGCCTAAAGAAATGAGGCATCAACTCCCATTTGATGTATCCCTCGGTCTTGGCTGAGAGCGCTTCATCAGAGATGAACCGCACTGCACCTAATGCAATCATCAGAATTAAAGCAGTTAAGAGAAGGCCGCTCCCTGCCAAGAACACTCGGCTGTGTTGTGCTCCCGCTCGCGTGCTATTCCAGAAAGTATGTAACCAGTACGAATAAGTCGTTGGCTGCAGTTCCAGAAAGAGCAGCGGGAACAAAAATGCTGACCTCGGTACCTTTGTCCTCACTTTTCAATCCGTGAAATTCTCACTGATTGATCTACAAGACAACGCCTCCATCCATTCCATTACCGTCCTTTCCGAGAGCCTTTTAGGAACTCGCAAAAATCAATATAATTCTGTAAATAAAATGAGCCTCCATCAATACGACCATAAACATGGTAACGGAAAAAGTTGTCATATTTTAACTGATAGTTATTTAAACCAAAAAGAAAACGTGGGAGGGAGGAGTGTGAGAGTAATTCTATCCTGATTATTCAATTTTACCTCGGGAAAACAATGTAATTACTATGAAAATAATAAGCTCAGGTATTACATTAATTAAAGCTTACTTAAAGCTTTTTAGAACTCCATATTTCAAGTTAAAGAAGCATTGAATTATTTCTTTAATTTGGGTTTCTGTGTGATCAATTCCCAGATACACACACACACACACACACACACACACACATACACATGGGATAAATGGTATCAATGAGTATTTTTTGGTATAAAATAGAATTAGGGCACTTGTTTCAATTGGCCATTATCTGGAACTACTGTATAAATTTAAAAAGATAATTCAGGTTATAAGTTGTTGGACTTATGGGAAAGTGATGTGTTTAAAGGATGAATTCGTGTCACAAAAACTTTTTCACAGGAAAGGCAACACTGAGTATGACAATGTATCTTTTAATTTGCGTGCAATTTTTCAGGCAAAGTTATTTTTTCATTGAGTTTTTCTATTTAAATTCTGACACAAGCTGAGTTTCTGAAATTTTATTCAGCTTGAAAATGTTCTCACTAGGGATAAACATTAAGGTACACATCTTTACACTTGTGAATAATAGAGACAGATATGCATACACAGGAGTCAGCATAATTATAAAGAAATGGTTATCTGGATAAACCGTTTCTCCTAGAAAGACCAGGACCTACCCACACAGACACACACACAGACATCTATATAGGGAACCCACCCTTATCCATAATTTCACTTTCCAAGATTTGAAAATAAAGACGATCAAGAGCTTACTGTAGGAGTTGGAAATAGCTGGAACTTGAGAGCGCGTGTATAAAAGTGGCAGAAAATTAAATTAACAGGGTTGTCAAAGGACAAATTGTAAAGTTGATTAAATGAGAACCTACGGGTAATCGGATGAAATGGAACTTTTCTCTTACATAAGAATCAAAGACTCTAATCAGAACTGGCAGCATCACACCTCAATAGAAGAAAAGACAGAGACAAAGAGACATTTACTTACAGTAAGTAGGATTGCTCATAATGCAAGCGTGGTTTGTGTGGGTCAGGAAGTAACAAAATTCTTCTTAATCCCAATAATGGTAAAATCAATTATTCCAAAAATAGAACAAAACCAAAGCCAGGCTAATACACACACAAAAAAAGTATTTTTCTTAATTTTTTTCCATATGAACTTTGACCTTGGTGTGATATGTTTGCATCTTAGGAAACCTGATGAAGACGAGGGCTCTCTACTGGCAAATGGAACTGGAATGAATGCCACCTCCCATCTCCTATTGGATGGGAATGTTTGTGGCTCCCCCCAAACTCATGTGTTGAAATCGTAACCCTCAATGTGATATTGTCAGAAGGCGGGCTCTTGGGAGATGATTAGGTCATGAGGGCAGAGCCTTGTGAATGGGATTAGTACCGCTATGAAAGAGATTCCAGAGTGTTCCCTGGCCCCCTTCTGACATGTGAGGACATAGCAAAAAGATGGCCATCGAAGAGCCAGGGAGAAGGTCTTCACCATATACCTATCAAAGCTGGTGCTTTATATTTTTATGTATTGCAGAAAAAAAAAGGAGAGGGAAAGAGAGGTAGGAACATCAATGATAAGAATCACTGATGGGCTGTCCCTGTACACCCACTCCTAGAGACCGAGCCTCCAACCCAGGTATGTGACTTAACCAGGAGTGGAACCATGACCTCCTGGTTCCTATGTCCACACAACCACTGAGCCATGCTGGCCGGGAAAAGCTGCTGCTTTAAACTCTGACTTCTCTGGCTCCAGAACAGTGAGAAATAAAGTTCTGTCATTTATAAGCCACTCAGTTTTAGGTATTTTTTTGTAACAGCCTGAAATGTTTTGACCATCAGAATTTGGTTGAATCTTAAAGTACCATCCAAGTTTGCAAGACTAAAGATGTAATCTCCTCTTCTTTTGAGAAAAGTGAAATACTTTGAGGGAGGTAATAAGAGTTCCAGAGTGAAGGATTTAAATTAATAGCCCAAGAGAGAAGAATAGGTGATAGAGACTATGGGTCTCAGTCTGAAAGGTTTCACTTTCATACCAGATGACTACTAAGTCTATAATGTGGCCATTTTTGTTCCTCAGCCCATGTACTAACATTCTGAGAGCTTTTTGGCCTGTTGGTTGAAAATCTTGACCCTTAGCGTGTATTACCTATACTGTAGTCCAGTGTGTTCAGCCTGAAGGCAAGGCAGCCCAAGAAAGTGATGACAGATTTAAAGGTACAACTTCAGAAATAGGGGTCAGCTTCACTGAGACCCAAGACACCTATAGAGTTAAGTCACCACTATTTATCGACAGCAGACAAGAGATCCATACACAAAGAGTGGCAGAACAGATCATCTATATAATAAAAGGCTCATATGCAAATTGTCCTCACAATCGAGAGTTCAACTGGAAGTTTGACCGGGGAATGGGGCCCGCCAGCCAACCACCTCTGGTTCATCCCCCTGGCCAGCCCTGCCCCACAGTGCCTCCCCACACCCTGATTGGGTGCAGGGATGGCCAGACAACCTCCTGCATCCCCTCCCCACAGCTGGACTGGACTGATCAGCCTCAATTGGAGTGGCCTGGCCGGACTCCACCTGTGCATGAATTTGTGCACTGAGCCTCTAGTCTAAATATTAAAAAAAAAAATCAAGATCAGGAAAAGAAAGACACATACATCTACTAGTATATTACAAACAAAAAAGCAACCTCATTGTGAAGGTGCTGGAGAACTACTGAAGAATGTATGTAGAGCATAGATATATATACCAGTGGTTCTCAACCTGTGGGTCACAACCCCTTTGGGGATTGAACGACCCTTTCACAGGGGTCACCTAAGACTATTGGAAAACACCTATTTCCCATGGTCTTAGGAACCAACACCACCGCTCCTCGGTGTAGCAAAATGTAGCAATGTTGTTATATTAAGACTGTTACCCATGCTATACCACGATTCAAGACAAAATTTAATTTATTTGTAATTAGAAATAAATATTTCACAATATATAATTACATATTGTTTTTGTGATTAATCACTGCTTTAATTATGTTCAATTTGTAACAATGAAAATACATCCTGCATATCAGATATTTACATTACAGTTCATAACAGTAGCAAAATTATAGTTATGAAGTAGCAACAGAAATAATTTTATGGTTGGGGGTCACTACCACATGAGGGGCTGTCTTAAAGGGTCTCGGCATTAGGAAGGTTGAGAACCACTGATATATACCTAAGTACAGAACAACATGATATGTCCTCTTCCTCTGTATGAAATGTGTATCTTGCTCAGAAAGCTTATTACCATTGCCAAAGCCAACTGTTCAGTTATATTTCTAGGTATAGATTGATTGACTGATTGAAGCATAGGTAATTGCTATTGATGCTATCATAATAAATATAGATATATTCAAGAGCTGAGAAGAGGTTGAGATTTTAAACTACTGGCAAACCAAGGTATTCTGACATAATTTCATTAATGCTGACAGAAGACTTGGGAGTCCTGGATCTGGGGCAAAGGACTTTATTCCTCACAGCATAGGAGGCACGCAAGCTTCATGTTCGCATGGGTTCCTATCTGTGCAGTGCCTAGGCGAGTGCTACACAGACAGTGGAGGAGCCATGAGCTCCTCTAATCCTATAAACCCCCCACACTTATAAAGAAGGAGATATCTTTGTCATCCTGGAAGGCAAACTTACCTATTTTCACCCTAAGGAGGCTCTGATTGTTACACAAACTTCCTGTAAAGATTGTCCAGGATAAAGGCTGATACAAAATATGCAGATACCAAGACCGGTTTGGCTCAGTGGATAGAGTGTCGGCTTGCGGACTGAAAGGTTCCAGGTTTGATTCCAGTTGGGGGCATGTACCTTGCTTGCGGGCACATCTCTACTGTGGGGCGTGCAGGAGGTAGCTGATCGATGTCTCTCTCTCATCGATATTTCTGACTTTCTATCTCTCTCTCTTCCTCTCTGTAAAAAATCAATAAAATATATTTTTTTAAAAAGTCCAAAAAATATGCAGAAACAAAAAAGACATGTGGTGAATCATATATGTGTGTAGGTGAGTTTTCTTCTAATCACTTCATAAATTTTGATGTTTAGTTCTTTAATTCAAATGAACTTTAATGTCATGTAAGGTCTCTGAAGATGTTTTCTGTCCCGTGTAGCCAAAGCATCCTACACGAAATAGAGCAATGGACTATTCAAGTTATATAACTAAGTAGCCGTGTACACACAGGCATGGAAAGGAGACCAGAAATAATGGACTTCAAGCAGTTGGCAGTGGATACCCACAGAGAGGGACCAGAAGGGAGTGCATGCAAAGGGCTTTCATAGTTTGCGTTTCAATGGTCTTTATTGTTTGCCTCCCACACAAATAAAACAAATGCACAGATCACTGAGGTATGTCTTAGTCGGTTTTCTCTAGGGGAAGCCGCGGTTACAATGAACCCCAAGTTGTCAGCACATGACAATAAACTTTTATTTCTAATCCAGTTAGGCTGGGTTTACTATGGTGCTGTTCTGCATTACAGAATGTAAGCTGAAAAAACTGTTAGCTGCCTATCATATATGCGTATCAGGCCAAAGAAAAAGACTAGAAAAATCACAAAATGGCCCTTAAAGGTTCTGCATAGGCCTGGCATATATCCCTTTCTCTTACATTCCATTCGCCAAAGCAATGACCACAAATAAAATCAGGGAGGCGATGCTGTATACTCTATTTTCAGGAATGGTAAAAACAAACAAAAACAAAAAACCATTAGGAACAATAAGAAAGTAATACGACCTGTAACTTTGAAGAAAAACAAAATATCATTCTTCTTTTACAATGATTAAAGAATAAGATAAAGAAGGGAGGCCTAACCAGTATGCTCAATGGTTTGGCATCCACCAGGAGATCACAGTTCAATTACTGATTGGGGCATATACCCACGTTGCAGGCTCCATCCCCCAGTAGAGGGTCTGCAGGAGGCAGCCAATGAATGATTCTCATTATTGATGTTTCTCTCTCTCTCTCTCTCTCTCTCTCTCTCTCTCTCTCTCTCTCTCTCTCCCTTCCTCTATGAAATCAATAAGATTATTAAAAAAGAAGGGAGAAGGAAATTATAAAAAAAGGAAAAAAAGGAAGGAGATTTAGCTGCTGTGTTGGTAATAAGCTGGAGATGGACCGACCAGACACACCAGCTACAACCCTCTTACTTGCTGTCACCTATACAAAGAATAACAAGAGACTGCAAGGATCTGAGACCGGTTTGGTTCAGTGGATAGAGCGTCAGCTTGTGGACTGAAAGTTCCCAGGTTCGATTCCAGTCAGGGGCATGTACCTTGCTTGCAGACACATCTCCAGTGTGGGGTGTGCAGGAGGCGGCTGATCAATGTCTCTCTCTCATCGATGTTTCTGACTTTCTATCTCTCGCTCTTCCTCTCTGTAAAAAATCAATAAAATATATTTTTTAAAAAAGAGAGAGAGAGACTGCAAGGAGGCACTTCCCGTCATGATGGAGGATCTGCGACACTATGACTTTCATCCTTACTAAAGAAATGCTATCTAATGTAATTTTTAAAATAAAGCTGAAAGGAGCATCGAATATTAGGTATTTAAGTTAAAAGATGGAAATAACTGGCGAAATTGTTACTTAAGGTAAATTTTCTTAAACTGTTTACCCAAAGTAAATATATCGGCACTTTCAACATTCTAATTTATTGTTACCTAAATAAAAAGGGTTATAAATTGTAATGCACAACATGGTTATAGGGATCAATTTATACTGGAAGGTTTCCAATTATCTGTGGAATCCCTCTCTATGAAACAAATGTTCCTATCTCATTATACTGAGAGATTGGTAGAGACTGAATGTCTATCTGGCACAGATTCACAGACTGAAGTCTTGGCCGCAGTGTGTTAATATTTGGAGATGGGCCTTCGGAAGGTGGTTATGTCAGGAGGGCAGGGCCCTGGTTTGAGGAGAGGAGAGCCCAGAAAGTGGGTGTATATAAGCCAGGAAAAGAACTTTCCCCATCCCCCCACAAACTTACCACGCTAGCAAGCTGACCAAATGCCAGCCTCAAGAAAACAAATGTCTGTGTGTAAGCCACTGGGTCTCCGGTATTATGCTATGGCAGTAGGCAGCCCGGGCTAACTAAGACAGATTTGTTTAAAAAGAAAAAAGAGCCAAGACCAGTTTGGCTCAGTGAATAGAGCGTTGGCTTGCGGACTGAAAGGTCCCAGGTTCGATTCCGGTTGGGGGCATGTACCCTGCTTGGGGGCACATCTCCACTGTGGGGCGTGCAGGAGGTGGCTGATCGATGTCTCTCTCTCATCGATGTTTCTGACTTTCTATCTCTCTCCTTTCCTCTCTGTAAAAAAAAAATCAATAAAATATATTTAAAAAGAAAAAGAAAAAAGAAACATAGGAGTACAGACATGGCAGACAAAAACAAAACAAACAAATAAATAAATAAAACCTTCAAAGTGTTTCAGTATTCGAAAGGATTCCATACGCATATAAATAATTGCAATAAATAACACTCTCCTTTGGGAACCAAGCCATATCTGTCTATCCCAGATAATGGAAAAGCATTTGCCGAGCTGGAGCATTTGAAGAACATCATGCATCTTCCTACAGTTTGATCTTGTGCTTCCTTCAGTTAAATTGAAGAACAGATTTCTTTTTTTCAAACAAACTGGTGAACGCCTGTTACTATGGCCAATTCATTATAACTTCTCATGCTACCCTCCACTGAATGTTGAATAAGTGAATGATTCATTTTGACTTGAAGGTAGACTGTAAGTCCCCAAGAATCAGGCTTGTGAGCCTTCAGCTCCTGGGATGACTTTCTAAAATGCTTTTCATTCTCATATATTCACTTCATGCCCTGCTTAAAGTACAGAATCACCTCGGGCTATTATTATTTCTTTTTCAAAGTTATGAGCTGTTTTGGTGGTACACAAAGATGGGATCCATCCTACCAGCCATGTATGCCATCCAGACTGTGAGCGCCAGGAATAATCACAATTAACGTTTACTGAGCAGTTCTGATGTGCCAGACATGATAATAAGTATTTTATAAAATTACGTAATTTAATCATTAACATAACCCTCTGACAAAGATACTGTTATTATCTCCACTTTACAAATGAGGGAACTGAAATTAAAAGAATTAAAGGAGCTGGATTACCTGAAACCGGTTTGGCTTAGTGGATAGACCGTCGGCCTGTGGACTCAAGGGTCCCAGGTTCGATTCGGGTCAAGGGTATGTACCTTGGTTGCAGACACATCTCTAGTAGGGGGCGTGCAGGAGGCAGCTGATGGATGTCTCTCCCTCGTCGATGTTTCTAACTCTCTATCCTTCTCCCTTCCTCTCTGTAAAATATGTTAAAAAAAAAAAGAACAAATGAACAAATTTGTATGCAAATTAACCTAACAAAGATGGTGGATTAATTTACATATGCTTACTAACCATTATAGAAACTATTACCTGGGGAAAAAAAAATGGGGGGGAAGAGGAGATTAAGACTCAAATACCAATTTGCTCTCTTCCATGTCTCTGCCGCCATGAAAATCTGTGTGAAAGAGACTACTTGGCTTTCCAAAATATGTTTGTTTCAAAACATCTCTGTCTTAGAGATACAGGGATATTCTATTAGGATTAGGATCATGCATGTGTACATACACATACAAAAAAATACTAGAGTTGCATTTGCTATCCAACATTATTTGTTTTGCCACTGCCAGGCATGCATCAGTCTCATTCCAGGAACATCACACCATTTCAGTATCATCGGAAACTTATACGCATATGATTTCCCCAAAGATAAGTCTCCCACAGGGAGCATTTGATGAATGTCCTCCTACAGAGAATTTTAAATGGATTTTTACTTCTGCCTAAACTGCTTTAGTTGAGGCTCTGCTGAAGGGAAGGCGATGCCAGATGCCTGTTAGGGCCCCTTCCAAGTCTCCGGCTCTATTAGAGAAATGCTAATATTCTGAGGAACTCAAGAACCTTCACCATCTATTATTCAAATTTATGGAATTTCCTCTGGTGCTGTTGCATAACATTTTCCTTTTTGATCCGTTAAATTATGCAAGTCACTTCCACTTTTCTCCAGCCCACCCACGCCCCTTCCTAATACGATGCATTCTGAATATATATAGCCAAAATGAATAATTCTGAAAATTAGGAAGCCTTGTCATAGAAAATGTCAACTTAGTATTGGGATAACAGAGCAATAAACCAGAGCAATTCCATTAAGTAATGATGCATAGCTCGAAAAAAAAATCTGTCCTTTGTCAAGTTTTTGGTGAATGTTAATAGAGATCTAATCTTCTTAGAATAAAAAAATTATTTTTCTTAATATGTTTTATAAGGTAGAATTTTATTAAAAAGAAATCCCCATTGTTTTCCCTTTTTATCATTAAGAAAAATTTTCCATGAAAATGATTGCTGTGGAATACATGACTAATATGAAGAAAAGACAGTAAGATATAAAACAAATTTGTTCATTAAATATATTTCAAACATCTTAGTACCTATATCTCATGTGGCTAATTTTGGCCACATGCATGTATATACATATACACTACTAAAAGAGAAAGATGCAAATTGACTGTACCTTCACAACACCCACCTAGGAGTAAGTATGCAAATTAACCCAACAAAGATGGCTGATTAATTTACATATGCTGGGCAGTAGGGTGGGATGCTGTGTCATTGCCATGGTGATGACACAGGTGTTCTGCACCGCCCCAGCAGCTCTGAGCCAGGGTGGAAAGGTGGCTCCAGGCCATAGCAAAGGCAGAAAGGCAGCTCCAGCCCAAGTGAAGGCAGTTCCAGCACCCAGGGGAAGGAAGGCCCATTCTTGATGAATCTTCATGCATCAGGCCTCTAATATATATATTATATATATGAGACTAGAGGCCCAGTACATGAAAATTCATGCACTGGAGGGAGGTCTCTCAGCTCAGCCTGCTGCCTCTCACAGTCTGGGAGCCTTCAAGGTGGTAGGCAACCCGGCGATCAGGGGAAGGTGACACCTCCATCATGCCTCTGCTGCTGCCACTGCCAGCAGCACAAGCCTTGGCTGGTCCTGATTACCTGAGCCTCTGGTGGCCCTGGGCAGCTGGGCAGCCAACGTCTGTGGCTTACCTGGCCTCGGGTGGCCCTGGGTGATTGGGCAGCTGCCATCCGAGGCTTGCCTGTGCCTCTGGCCAGCCCTGGGTGGCTGGGAGATTGAAGGGTCTGGGGGACTCCAGAGGCAAGTGCACAGAGCAGCCGGACTTGTCTGGGGGCAGGCCCTGCCATGCCATTTGCCTGCAGCCACGGTGGGGCTGAGGGGACTGGGTGCCTCCATCTTGTGGCTGTGGGCACTGCCATCTTTGAGGGTGTGGCAATCAATTAGCATATTCCCCCCTTATTGGCTGCGGGCACCACCATCTTGGTGAGGGTGTGAGGGCCAATTTGCATATTTCCTCTTTATTAGATAGGATTATATGTGGAAGATTATGATATGTAAATTTCACATTGATCCTCTTATTGAATATTGCATTTGCCATACCATCTTCTCTTTACAATAGAACTTCACTCCTAAAACTGTAAGTACATAATTATGTTTTGTGTGATGTTAAGTGTTTATTGCCTGTCTCGCTCCCACTAGAATATATCCCATGTGGGGTAAATCTTTAAAAACTTCTTATTTTATGAACTTTCAAACACATGCCAAAATAGACAGACTAGTTAGTATAAAGCAGTGGTTCTCAACCTTCTTAAGGCCACGACCCTTGCATACAGTTCCTCATGTGGTGGTGACCCCTAACCATGAAATTTTGCTACTGTGATGCATCGTGATATAAATATCTGCATTTTCCGATGGTCTTAGGCGACCCCTGTGAAAGAGTCATTCGACCCCCAAAGGGGTCATGACCCACAGGTTGAGAACCGCTGGTATAAAGCATCCCCATGTACTCATCACCCAACTTCAACAATTATCAACTCATAGGTTATCTTTTTACACCTTTATCCATATATTCCACATACACCCTGGATTACTTTGAGTAAACCCCAGACTACATATTTTATCTGAAAACATTTCAGCATGTATCTCTACAATTTAGAGACTCTTTGTAAATATGTAATTATAATGATACTACACAAAACTAACGGTAACATCTTAATGACGTAAACTATCCAATAAGTGATCTAAGGTCATTTATTGTGTCACTATTATTTTAGCAGTGTTTGTTTGAGTCAAGATCCAAGTCAGTGTTATCACTAAAAAAAAAAAAAAAAGTAAGAATCTGAGATATGGTGAGTAGTAACCTATTCTTACTAACAGGCAAGGCAGAGAAAACTTGATCTAACACAAAGAAACTGAGTTCCATGGCACAGGATCTTTGGAATAAGTGACAAAGAATCAGAGACCATTAGACGAAGAGCTGAGGATTTATTCACATGCAGGACTATACAACAGCCCCTTAGAAGATTATCACTCAGGCCACAAGCAAGGATAAGGGTGGTGGCAGGCAAAAGCCTCAAAGTATCTTAAGGAAAAGTGATGGGTCTTTTTAAAACAAAGTCCTTGGCTTGTTTGTTCAGGACAAGGCTAAGCAGAGGCAAGTTGCTGACCTCCGGTTCCCTTAACTGAGTACAGTGGTACCTCGAGATACGAGTTTAATTCGTTCCGTAACCTTGAGGCGTGGGAAACTATGAGAGGCTTGAGTCTCGGTAAACTGGTGGGTCGTGTGCAGCCGACCGATCCACACAATTACTCCTATCTCAAATGTTGCTCGTATTTCAAAGCAAAAATCGCTCACTCGACAGCTCGTATCTCAAAAATCTCATATGTTAGGGCACTCGTATCTCGAGATACCACTGTACAGGTAATGAAGCCAAGTCGTTGAATACAGCTAGTCACAAAATTCACTATCAGCTGCTGTTCTGCTGATTCTGACCAATATTCCAAAAAGCCTGGGCCCTACCAGCATAGTAACTCACAATCTCTTCCACCTTCCAGACTCCAGATCATGCAGTAGGCAAGTCCTTATGCATATGCTCGAAGCTCAAGCAGACTTGTTAAAACATTATAATTGTTTGATTTCTTTCTTACAACCCGTTAGTTTCCACTCCATCTTTTATTTATCGTTAACTTCCAGTATACTGGTTGAGTTTTTTAGAGTTGTTTATAGAACAGATTTTGTTGCCTTTCCCTGTGAAAGTATATGTCATGGTGCTTTGCTGACTGTATTCTGTATTTCTTCATATATGTGCTGAGACACTGAAACATGATCAAATTCAGATTCAACTTCTTTGATAAGTACAGTTCATGTGTGGTATTTTGTTCTTCTTCGAGGAACATAGGAAGTCTGGTTGTCTCTCCTTTTGCGTGTCAACAGTGTGCGATGATAAGCTCCTAGATCAAATCATTAGAGGTTCCCAAAGGGTGATTTTCTTCCCTATCTCATCCCTTCTTCTTTTATTTGACAAAATATTTTGATAAAGAGAATCTTCCCCTCATCAAATATTTGGTTAAGCAGTGACATGGGTCAAAGAGAACAACTGGATGGAGGGTCAAGGGAACAGGACCTGTTCTGAACACCTCCCACTCACCCCCTTTATGAGGGAGGGTATCCTGCCTTAAGGCAACAGGGATGACAGAACACATGATACCTGACACTGGACAGCTGAGATGGAGAGCAGTTTATTAGTCCAGCTCAGAGGGAGGAGGACACTGCATGTCAGAGAGAGTCACTCGGGACTGCACTCTAGAACAAAGTGAATGGCCAGAGGTTGTGGGGGGTAGACTGTCATATCAAGAGATTGCTGTGCTCCAGTTTCTGTGAAAGTGTGTGATTGATTTATTTTAATAATTCCACAGGCTGGCAGAGAGCTGAAACCTACTTCTCACAGATAGATAGGAACTCTGCCTGGTTTCCTTAATGAATAGGTTTGCTTGACCAAGGGACCTCATCCAGCAAGAGCAGAATAAGATGAGAACTTGGGAGTTAGGCCATATGAGCCCTTCCGATTTCACGAAATGTCAAGGCAGTCCATAATAATGAGCTTTCATTTCAGACCTTGAACCACAGTATCCAGTGAGGTTGGGTGCCTGGAGAGAAAGAACATCAGCAAAAGCTCCTGATGGAGACCTTTAACTCACTCTTCTGCATTAATACGCCCTGCCTGTGAGCATGCCCCTCTACGCAGTCTGTGCCAGGACTTCTTACTCTATTGCTTAGTCAGATATCATAGCGGTTGTGCCCTAAATCTTCAACATGGAAAGTCAACTGCTTATATCAACAACCTGATACAGAAACCAGAATCAACCAAATACAATTGTATAAAATTATCTACATTAATAAAAGAGAAAAATGCTAATTGATCATACCTCCACTATGCCCAAAGCCAATCCAGAGTAATATGCAAATTAAGCCAACAAAGATGGTGGGTAAATTTGCATATACAGGAGGGGCAGGCTGCACCTGACACCACCCGCGGGGTCCAGGTCGCAGTCAGTAACCGGGCAGGCTGAGCAGGCAGAGCCTGATGCTGCCCATAGGGTCCAGGCCACCACTGGGGTCGGGCAGTCCAGGTGGGCAGTGCATGACACTGCCTGCAGGGTCCAGGCAGCAATTGATAACCGAGCAGGCTAGGCCGGCAGTGTCTGATGCTGCCACAGAGTCCAGGCTGCCATTGGGGTCCAAGAAGGACGGGTGGGCTATGCCTAACACCACCCACAGGGTCCAGGTCACTATCGGGGATCCAGGCAGGGGGAGATGGCTAGTGTCTCTGGGATCAAGGACTGCCCCAGGGCTGTCTGTGGACCCCAGTGAAGAGGCTGGGGTTGAACATTTTCATGAAAATGGGATGCCTGTGTCCCGACCCACCAAGCCCCGTCTCTGGTGAGGAGAGGGCAGTGGGCAGTTAGCAGGCACCAGGGCTTGGAAGGTACTGGGAGCAACCTGTGGGCATGCTACCAGGAAGAGGTACTGAACCATGATGACGCAGAGCACTGGCTGATGGAGGTGCACAAAGATGCAGATGTGACATCTCTCGCTGGAGCTGAGCTGGAAAAGCACATCGACAACCTGGTGGACTAAATGGCCTTTCTGAAGAAGGTGCATGAAGAGGAGATGACTGAGCTGCAGGCGCAGATCCAGTTCGCTCAGATCTCCATGGAGATGGACATGCTCTCCAAGTCCAACCTCTCTGTGGCGCTCAAGGACATCCATGCCCAGTACGAGAAGCTGGCTGCCAAGAACATGCAGAATGCAGAAGAATGGTACAATAGCCGCTTCACCATGCTGAGAGCACTGCCAAGATCACCTATGGGGTGCACTCCACCAAGGACGAGGTGTCTGAAAGCCACAGCCTTCTCAAGGCCAAGACCCTGGAGATCAAAGCATGCTGGGATATGAACAAAGCTCTGGGAAAGCAGCTGCGAGAGTTAGAGGGATAAACAGAACTCCGGCGTTAGTGCTCTGCAGGACACAATCAACAACTTAGAAAATGAACTGAGAACTACAGAGAGTGAAATGAATGTTATTTAAAAGAATACCAGGATCCCCTCAATGTGAACATGGCTTTGGACATTGACATTGCAGCTTACAGGAAACTCTTGGAAGGTGAGGAGACCCAGCTCAGTTTCATCAACATGGTAACCATAGGCAGTGGCTACTCCCAGAGTTCCCAGATCTTTGTTCGATCTGCCTACGGTGGTTACAGACTAGCTCCTACTTGATGTCCGTTTGCTCCTTTCCTTCTTAATACACAAGCCACGTCCAGAAGGAGCAGATCGAGGTGGAGGAGACCATTGAGGCTGCAAAAGCCGAGGGAGCTAAGGATGAACCCCCGCCTCTGAAGGAGAATCTGAAGAGGAGGAGAAGGAGAAGGAAGTAGCTGAGGAAGACGATGGAGAGGAAAAGGAATAAGGTGCCAAGGAAGAATTTGAGGATGCAAAGGAGGAAGAAGGTGAAGATGAAGTAGAAGATGCCTAAGAAGCTGAGGACGAGAAGAAAGATGAAGGTGCAGGGGAGGAGCAAACAACCAAGAAGACTGAGCCCCCCTTTCCTTAATTATTTCAGGAATAATCCTCCTGAAACCAGGTCAACCCCATCACCAACCAAGCAGTTGAGTTCCTGATACTATATAAATTAAGAAGTCAATTTATATAACATTCTGAGGTGACTCAGGTTGGACATTAAATGTTGTGCTATAATTTTTCTCCTCATGTAGAGTATCTGTTTGCTTGCAGAGTGGCTTCCTGGCTTGCTGCCAGCCTGTGCATGGTCCATGCTTATGAGTTCAGGATCTATGACACTGTGAATAATTCAGATGTTGACAATAAAAACACATGAATACATGAATTCACTGATGTTAATGTTAAACTTCATGGAAAAAATAGTCCTTTAAATTTTTGGTGGTTAGAAATTAAAGACCTCAAATCATGTGCAATAAATAGTAAATAGCCGAAACCAGTTTGGCTCAGTGGAGAGAATGTTGGCCTTCGGACTGAAAGGTCCCAAGTTCGATTCCAGGCAAGGGCATGTACCTTGGTTGTGGGCACATCCCCAGTAGGGGGCATGCAGGAGGCAGCTGATCAATGTGTCTCTCTCTCATGGATCTTTCTAACTCTCTATCCCTCTCCCTTCCTCTCTGTAAAGACTCAATAAAATATATTTTTAAAAAAACAACAGTAAATAAAGTTACACTGAATGACAAAAAAAAAAATACAGTAGGTGCCAGGAAACGTTCAAAGAACTGGGGAACCATTCCCAAATCAGGAAGGGAAGTCACACAGTATATGTTATTGCTACGAATACAGTATTTCCTACTACATACTTACAACATACACAGTGTACTGTATTGGATGGCTTCCTATAGCATGAAGTATGTATTCTCATAGAGTAATACTGGTACATATGTTATAGTTATGGCAGTATGTCATATCCTATCTATATTAATAAAAGGGTAATATGCTAATTAGACCATGAGACCTTCCAGACGTCTTTCTGGACAAAGCTATAGTGGTGGGGCTGAGGCAGAGGCAGTTAGGGGTTATCAGGCCAGGAAGGGAGGGCAGTTGGGGGGGACCCAGGCCTGGAGGGGAGGGCAATTGCGGGGGGGCCAGACCAGTAGGGGAAAGCAGTTAGGGGCAATTAGGCTGGCAGGGAAGGGCAGTTAGGGGTGACCAGGTCGGCAGGGAAAGGCAGTTGGGGGGAACAGGCCTGCAAGGGAGGACAGTTGTGGGCAATCAGGCCAGCACGGGAGGGCAGCTGGGAGGGTCTAGACCTGCAAGGGAGGGCAGTTGGGGGTGATCAATTCTGCAGGGAAGGGCAGTTGGGGAGACATGGCCTGCAGGACAGTGCAGTTAGGGGTGACCAGGCCTGCAGGGGAGAGCATTTGGGAGGTACCAGCCTGTAGGGAAAGGAAGTTGGGGCAGAAACAGACCAGCAGGGGAAAGCAGTTAGGGGCAATCAGGCTGGCAGGGGAGCAGTTAGGGAGTGGTTCAGGGGTGTTCAGGCTGGCAGGCAGTAGTGGTTAGAGGCAATCAGGAAGGCAGGCAGGCAAGCAATTGGAGACAGCAGTTCTGGATTGTGAGAGGGATTTCTAACTGCCCATTTAGGTTTGATTCTACTGGGCAGTCAGATACCGCTCTAGGGGTCCCAAATTGGCGAGATGGTGTCGGCTGGGCTGAGGGATACATTCCTGTTCCCCAGGCACAAATTCTGTGCACCAGTCCTCTAGTATATACACAAACTGATTACATGAACATATAACTATGGGAAAGAATAGGTTGCTTTATATTGAATGATAAATATAAAGTGATTAATGAAACCACGTTAAATTGACAGGCACCTTAAACTTGGTAAATGAATATGCCTCTAATGGACACATCACTTTTAGAGATGAAAGGAAATGTACATTTACTTGATGAATGCATTTTACAAATATCCATCCATTAGCTTTAACAGTACTGTTTCTAATCTTCATGTATCATCCCTTTTGTAAACCACTCCCATTCTTAGGTAAGGCTATTTTCAATGTTGTTTATTCTTTGGTGATTAACGTCTACATCCACATTGATATAGTAGATTTCTGTGATATTTGCAGAGCTTGTAAAATAAATAAAATAAATAAAATAAAATAAAACAGAACAGAACGTGTTGGTGGGGGTTTTTGATAGTCGTTGAGTTGCTAAACTTTTGGCATAGTCTTTTAATTAGCCATTCAAGCTTACAGAAGATTTCTTCCAAAAAACAGAAAAACAATATGCTACCTTTCTGTTTAAACTGTCAAATTAATTATCCTTCTTCAGATATATATATATAAAATGCAGTATGTGGACTTTGTCCAGTAACCCTAAAAAATGTAAACTATTAAAAGATACTAAAAGATTTTAAAAGAAATGTATGTTCATTGGTAATTTTTAATGCATTTCATCTTAGTATATTATTTTGCTTGTAGTTTTTAAACAAAACAGATCAATAAAAAGTTAAATAATTTTATTGAAATAGTTTAGGAATTTATAACTTCATAGTTATTTTATTAATCACAAAATTAAATTCTTCATGGACAGAAATTAAAACAAAGTAATAATTTTTAGAAAAATTATGATAAAAGTTCTTCCTTAAAGGTTATATTTCACCTGGGTTAACATATCTTTCACTTATTTTATATAAGTAAATAGGCAGATAAACAAATAGAGCATTTACTAAGTTCCTGACACTAATGATAAAGATCTACATCCATGAAATTTATACTTTGAAGGATGGGAGAGACAATGAGAAAAGAAATATTAACTAGTGACCAGCACTCTGCAATTATTAAAATTAGAAAATGCTAAAAAGTGTTGTACATTAGATTGGATGGTCAGAAAGACCGCTTTGAAAAGTGGTATTTAAACGTAGATCTGAATTTCAAAAAAGGCATAAATTCCAGGAAGAAGAGCATTCTAGTATAATGGCTCTACAGAAATAACTGATTTAAAAGTAAGTCTAATACAGTAGAAGTATGGTATGCAATAGAGAAAGCAGTATGAAATCAGTCAAAGAAGTAAAGAATAGGCAGGGTCTTGATAAGCTTGATAAATCAGGATGAGGAGTGGATTTTAACTAAGAGTTAAAAACAAGTGTGACATAATTAATCTGTATCAACAGGGAGAAAGGATTGTAGGGTTGCAAGTGCCAAAGCAAGAATACCAACAAAGAAGTTGTGTCCAAAGGATTGGATTCTGACAATGCGCGAAACAGAAAAATCAAAAATAACTTGATTTTTTACTTATGTCATTTAGGGGAGAGCTACATTACGGAACTTACTGAAATGAGGAAAATAAGTGAAGAGCAGATTTGGGGGAATAGGAAAGTAGAGATGAGAGATAGGCTTGGGTTAAGTTGAAAAGCCTATTGGACATTAGGTAGAAATGTTAAGTAACCAGATGGTTCTATCAGTCTAGAATTCTAGGGATTGAAATAATCTTCTTAAAGATGGTATTTAAAACCATGCTGATGGATGAGATCTCCAAGACAATGTATAGAGATAAGAGATGGGTCCTGGACAGGGACCTGGGGAGGTGAGGGGGGGGAGGGGTTAGGAGAACTTCAAGTGTTTGAGAGGAGAAATCACCAGACAAAAAAGAATCATCAGTTAATTAGGATTTTAAAAAATAAGAGAATTTGGGAAATTTGGAAAAGTTGTCTTGTTTCATAAATGTACTCCTTGCCTTATCATTAAAAGTAACTGAAGACAGCTGGCTGTTTAACATGTCACCTTTTCTGGGATCAAAAGAACTGAGATTTGCACTTTGTTTCTCTTGGTGGTGATTATACTGGGGTTTGAGTACATGTGGGAGAACATATGTGGTCTGAATATAGAATTTTAGTTTTTCTACACATCATAGGCTAAAATGGATGAGTCATTAAGAAAGAAGGCCATTATATCATGAGGATATTCACAGAGGCCTTTTCCATTATTGCTTAGACCAGAGGTCAGCAAAATCATTAGTCAATAGAGTGGCAAACCGCAGCTCGCAAGCCACAGTTTGCCAACCCCTGGATTAGACCAAAGTAAATAATATAATTAACTACGGACAGGGTGGGAAAACATTTTAAAAATGTATATGTCGATTTAGACAGGTAGATGAATGGATAGACATGCAGACACACAAACAGACATGTACACACACACATGTTTTTACACAAGATGGAAAAACAGGCTCATCTGGGTTTCCTGTAAATGTTTCATGAATCCTGAAGCAGTAGAGGTTAAAGAAATAGAATTGGCTTCCTCTATAGTTTCAGCCCAGAGATCTATGAGTCTGATTAGAAATGAAAAGAATGTGGAAAAGAGACAAATAGCCATAGAAAACAAATCTATGCAGTCAATATTAATATCATTATTCCATGTTCTACAGTCAGTGTCTCTGACATAAGTGAGAAAATGACCTCACACTAGACACATCTTCGTGATTTGTACTTTTAATAATACCATCAGCACAATGTAAACTCTCCTTATTCTCAAAGACCTACAAATACTTATGTTTACCTTGTTCCAGTGGTTTTGGGAAAACTCAAGAGCTACCAGAAAATATTTTCACGTAGCCATTACGCAAAAAGAATCTTCAACCACCGTCTCAGGACTTGCAAACTTCTGGATTCCACTGCCACTGACAGCAACAAACTTTAGTAGACCCTGATATGTTCAGTCTTTGTGTATAGCAATATTAATTCTTTGAGAAAACATTCCTATAGATTCACAATCAGAAAGCTTGGGTCCTAGCTCCAGGTCTACCCCAAGTGAACTGGACCACCCTGAATATCTCAGTGTCATGACTAAAATAAGAGCAGCAGCAACAGGCGATGCTTGGGCTGGTAGTTTGAATGAGATGAGTAAAAATCACTCAAAGTAGAGGGCAATAAGACAGACAATGAAATTGTATTTCCAATACGGAAATACAAATTTACAAGCTATATAAATATCTGTTTATTTCTTTTTTACTTTATATTTATTTCCATTACTACTTTATGTTCTCTTTCCTTCACTCTATGTAGGCCTCTAGAAACCTCTACCCTGACATAAGGCAGATTCTTAAAACAACTCTATGTCATATCCTAAAGCTTAGACCACTGTTCCTCCTGCTTGACCTACACACTCAGAAACCCTCCCACTACCCTTTCAGATGGCTCTTAAGCCAACATTACTCTCTTTTTTAGGATATAGGCCTGGATCATTTTATAAGTAACCCCTTTCTTGGTCACTGCAGGAAACCAAACATTGTCTCACTAATAGAAAGATGTGAACAGGAGACCAGAAGGCTGGTCAACCTTAATTCTTCTGAAAGGTCAGAGTTAATCACTCACTGTTTAGCTGAAACATTGTTGGCTGAAGCAGCCTCTACCTTTTTGTTTCATGTTAATTTCCTGCCTAAAGGCTATGGGTGTGTCCCAAAGTCTTAATAAAAGGGAGAAAAAGGCCGGAGCAAGAAGTAGTCTTTCCACTAGAGGAAGGCTCCCGCCTGGCCTGGCCCCCCAATATTGCCAAATTAATACTTTTCTAGTCACTTTTCATTTGTGTGCGGCCTCCTCCAGAACCCGAACCCTGAACGGGAACCCTGAACCACGCAGGATGAGGAAAGGGGCTCCCACAGGTCACATCCCTGGTTAGCGCTTGAAACACTCCACTATAGGCAATCTGTGAAATATGAACCGGTAATAGAATTTTAAAACACTTAACATGAGATGTATCTTTTTACATTTCCGAATATAATACATTATTGTTGACCATAGGTGCGATGTTCCACAGCAGATCTCTGGAGTTTATTGTTATTCTGCATAACCAAAATGGTATGTCCAATGACAGGCCCTCTCCATGGCTACCTCTCCCTGAACCTGACAATGCCCACTCCACTTTGACTCTATGAATTGGACTGTTCTAGATATCTCAGGGACATGGAATCATGTGGCATTTGTCCTTCTGAGATTGGCTTCTTTCACTCAGCATAACGTCCCCCAGGCTCATTCAAAGTCTAGTTAACTGTCCTTTCAAGGCAATTGGAAAAGCTGTGTTAGGAAGCACACAATTAATAACAGAGCAGTGGCAGAGACTGCACTAGGAGGCTTCAGAGAGTGGTATTAGAAGCTGCTTCCTTCCTCCTCAAGTGAATTACTTAGTAAAGAATTGGCAGCCCAGAAGGACTACGTGTCAAGTTAATTGTATGAAATATAAGACCCACTTAAGTTGCATTTGTTAACATCTTAGAATCACTCCAGTATTGGCTCTTTTTTGTACTTTTACTGATGGGGTGATTTAGAATAATGGTGGGAAAGCCTAATTCAGACACTGTACAGAAATTCATAATTTTTAGAATAAAATCTTAAAAAATTAGGTTTTTGAGAAGTAATTGAGGATGTTAATTAGTGTTTTTGAAGAGGGGGTGGTAATTGAAAGGCATTGTCTGTCTTATTGCCCTCTACTCTGAGTGATTTTTATTCATCTCGTTCAAACTACCAGCCCATTAAAAAATGAGATTCTTGTCTCTCAGAATATCTGAACAGAACTTTGAAAGAGCTGATGCTCAATAAATAGTTATTGACTGGGTTAGGATAAAAGCATTCTTATCCAAAGCAGTTCAAGTAGTTTGTCAATTAATAAAACATCTCAATTAAAATAAATGTTAATGATTTGGTTCAAACATTGCATTTTAATTGAAAACATGTAAGTGTATATAATCCCCTAAGTGCATATAATCCCCCTCTTAGAATTGAGGTCTTGTTAACAGGACTCCAATGAGTTCCCTCATATCTTATGTACTACATAGACCACCCTAGCACACATACAATCTCAAGTTTCAGTTTCTTTAATGTGAAGTGAAAACTTAAAGGTTCCTGTGAAGCAAGCCAAATACACAATTTGAATGACAATTTCCCTTAATTTTGTAAGGATTCTATTTTTTTTAATATATTTTACTGATTTTTTACAGAGAAGAAGGTAGAGAGATAGAAAGTCAGAAACATCGATGGGAGAGAGACATCGATCAGCTGCCTCCTGCATGCCCCACAGTGGAGATGTGCCCACAAGCAAGGTACATGCCCCCAACCGGAATAGGATTCTTGCTTAAAGCTAATTTAACTACAATGTTTAAACACTTCACCTTCAGCATGTTTTCCAAATTCAGTTTAACTTCTTCACAACAATGTTCTCCCTTTAACAATTCCTATTTCATTGTTTTATTGGATATTTAATCAAAGTCATCATTACAATAACTCCCGCGTTTATTGTTTGTTTCCCCACTAAAATATAAATTACCTGAAGACACAAATTTTAACCTGTTTCTAGGTGAGGGGACTCCATCCATTCATTTCTGTGTGAGTGAGTAAAACACAGCGGGCATAAGCAGGACTGGAAACAGGCACAGCTGACTATACTGTGCACATTAAGCTGACAACTGAGATGGCAGAGGGGCCTCTGAGCTGTGAGCCTTCCGTTTGTGTCAGGCATCAGTCAGTACACAATGCAGAAGGAATGGAACTGTCACTTCATCTAGCACAGTGGTTCTCAACCTTTCTAATGCCGCGACCCTTTAAGACAGCTCCTCATGTGGTGGTGACCCCCAACCATAAAATTATTTCCGTTGCTACTTCATAACTGTCATTTTGCTACTGTTATGAACTGTAATGTAAATATCTGATATGCAGGATGTATTTTCATTGTTACAAATTGAACATAATTAAAGCATAGGGATTAATCACAAAAACAATATGTAATTATATATTGTGAAATATTTATTTCTAATTACAAATAAATGAAATTTTGTCTTGAACCATGGTGTAGCATGGGTAACACTCTTCATATGACAACAGTAAACTACATTGCTACATTTTGCTACACTGAGGAGTGGTGTATTGGTTCCCAAGACCATGGGAAATAGGTGTTTTCCAATAGTCTTAGGCGACCCCTGTGAAAGGGTCGTTCGACCCCCAAAGGGATCGCGACCCACAGGTTGAGAACCGCTGATCTAGCAGATGGTTAGAGGCTCCTTAAGTCCTAGAACTTCCCAGTATTTATCTCACTGTAGTGAAGAAAATAATAGTGCTAGAAACATTACAATATATGATCAAATGCAACAGTCCTAACAGCTCCAGCTGCCCACATCTCAGCCATCCCTGGAGCTGAGGGGCCCAAAAACCTCTCAGTGAACCCTGGCCACAGGCTGGAAAGTTCTGACTCCAAGCTTCTACTGTTATGACCCAGACAGTATCACGTACCACACCCCTGCTTTACCATTGAGCGTTGCTTTATTTATAGCCTAATGGCAGGCTTCATATGTAGCCTGAGCACGTTATACTAGTAGTTTGACTTCTAGTGTCCTGCTGTCTACCCCATTCAGAAAACCAGTGTCAGTGTTGCGACTTACTGAAGCTCTGGTTATTCCAGAGATGTGAGCCCAATGGGGCACCTGCCCCAGCTGCCCTAGCTGCTCCCCTCTGTTTCCTTGTTCATTCAACTGGGCCACAGCGATTCCTTCACATGCAGAGAGTGATGCCACTCATTCAGGGGTGTCCCAGAGGAAAACTGCCTGAGCCCTAAATTCTGCAGCTTTCTAAGAAGAGTTACCTTCTGATCCAACCACACCCTTTTCTCCAAGAAACCCCTACATCAGCTGGGTGGTGGCATTTGGATGGTGTCCTGGATTCAGTTTCTCCTCCAGTGACCCGGGGCCTGGTGTTCATCTCAGACACCTCTCTCCAACTTCCCTTTCCTGAAAACCTGTCCCTGGTTACGGATCCCTTAGGGCAGTGGTCAGCAAACTCATTAGACAACAGAGTGGCAAACCGTGGCTCTCAAGCCGCATTTTGCCAACCACTGCCTTAGTTTATCAGGTGTTTTCTCTATCTTTCAATTCCAAAAAGGGGAAAAAAAGGAACAGAGCCTAATCTTGACTTAATCTAGAAAGTAGATGAAATTAAATTGACCTGAACTAAAATGCTGCTAATGTAAATAAAGAAAAGTGAAGAGCCCATTGAGATACTTACAATACAGACTCAGTAGGTCTTGGGATTAGGTGGAAGAAGTAAGGTTGTGGGAGTTGGCTTTTGGTTTAGGCAACTCTTGGGTTTTGATATTTCTAATTGAGGAGAGAGAAAAAAACAACCAAAGAAATAGGTTTAAAGGACACATTGAATTGAACTTAAATTTGGAAAGGCGAGGGGAAGTTACTGTATGGGTCACGTCTCAGGAGAAAACTTTGCTTCATTTAAAGCATTGACATAGACCTGGTCATGGAAGCCATTCAAGGAAGTCTATAAACTACATAAAGAGAAAGGATTACGCTGCATGCACTCTTAAATAACACCAACATTTAACGAAGAGCCAGAAGACGAATCAACGAAAGAGTCCTCAGGGCGAAAGTTAGAAAGGTTGGAGGAATGTAAAGGAACCCAAAGGAAAAGAATATTTCTAGGAAAGTGGTACAAAATGTCCAAAGCCACTGAAAGTATCCACTGAATTCAACTAGCTGGCCACTGAGTGCCTTTCAAGAACCGGCAAGAGTGGTGGAAACACAAAGGCCCAGCTTTCATCTCCTAACGCTACGACTCACTGGGTGCAGGAGATGAAACAGCCCGCGTTTTCAAGACTCAATGGAGAAACAGGAGGACTGTTCTCACAGTAGAATCAGCCTTCTGCTGGGACCACAGAAGAAACATTCAATGAAGACACAGGATTTGTCCGCTGGCTCTGATTCCAGAATCGCTTTCAGTCTGCACATGTTCTGGCAACTGGGGACTCAGAGGCTTGCTCATTGCTGGGGACCCTGCCAGGCCTGGAGGCAGCAAGACCTGTGCCAGTGGCCTGCAGTGGTGGAGCCTCCCCGATCCGGCCACCCTGAGTCCCTGCTGGGGCCAGCTGGAGGTATGCATCCTGCCCCCGGGGGGGAGGGGAGAGGAGGTAGAGAACTAGGGGAGAATGTAATACCCAGAGGCACAACAAGGCACCTTCGTGGAGGTGAGAGCTGTCTCAGAGACATGCACATCCTGGGACCAGGCTCCACCACTGGTTCCCAAGTGGCGTAGATACCACCTCATGCCAAACACCAGGGCGCCAGGCCTTGCCAGCCAGCCAGCTGGTGCTTCTCCCACTGCCATGAGGATATTTCTGAGCTAGCCCAAGTTCAGCAAGGAGTTTTAAGTCTTCCAAACACTGGTGAACAAATACCAGTGTTTTCCTCACCTCCATTTTAAACCATGTTACAAAATGACAACTTATTTTATAGACTTGTGTCGTGAAGACCCTAATCTTTAGTATTGTGCCTGGCAGAGCTCAGCTCCAGCGCTGTTGGCTGGGGTGAGTGGCATAGCTGGGTCCCACTCTCTCCAATGGCTCCTTCCAAGTGTGACAGCTGGGCCGCCAAAAGGAACATTCCAAGAGGCAAAGGAGAAATTACAGTTCTTTTTCAGTCCAGCCTCAGACACAGCACAACCCCACTTCTGCTGCATTCTGTCCTTGAAAATGAGCCAATTCCGAACCACAGGGAGAGGGACAGAATAACCTCTCACTGGGAAGTGTAAGCAAGAGTTCATGTCCATCTTCACTTTGCCACAAGGGGACACACCCCTAGGGACACCTGGGAATACCTGAAGAAATGAGGCCAAGGCCTTCCATTAGAAAAAGGAAGCAAAAGTTGGTGGAGCTGGATTATTGTAAACATATCTCTAGCTGGTATGGCCTGGGAAAATTGAAATAACAGCAAAGCTATTTCAATGCACCTCTCCAGCCCCTTGCTTTACCCAAACTGTTCCAATAAAGCATGCATGACATCCCCATGACATATATCATTTGGTTATCCTGCTACTGTTGGAAACCAAACATTATTCTCACTAAATGGATGTAAACAGGAGGCCAGAAGGCTGGTCAACCTTAACTGCTCTGAAAGGTCAGAGCTAATTACTCACTGTTTAGATGAAAACATTATTAGCTGAAGCAGCCTCTACCTGTTTGTTTCATGTTAATTTCTGTTTTGTTATTTACTGCCTAAAGGCTAGGGGTGTGTCCCAAAGCCTTAATAAAAGGGAGAAAAAGGCCAGAGCAAGTGGCAGTCCTTTCCACTAGAGCAGCGGTTCTCAACCTGTGGTTCATGACCCCTTTGGGGGTCGGACAACCCTTTCACGGGGGTCGCCTAAGACATTCTGCATAACAGTAGCAAACTTACAGTTATGAATTAGCAATGAAAATAATTTTATGGTTGGGGTCACCACAACATGAGGAACTACATTAAAGGGACGTGGCATTAGGAAGGTTGAGAACCACTGCTCTAGAAAGATTTCCTTAACTTTAGAAAGGTTGGGGGGCGGGGACATGCATGGAAAAAGACAGGAGTGGAAGATGTGAAACAGCAGCCGGGACCAGAGCTGAAGTCATGCCAGAGTCCCGAACAAACTCAGTGCCACCCTGGGACACGCTGCCATTCCTGGCCCACTGCCACAGCTGCCCTCGGACATTTCATTCTGTTGCTGCTGTTACTCATGACGACCAAAATGGAGCCTCTCTTGCGTTGGCTTGCTTGAGTCACTAAGTACCCAAGCCATCTCACGGTGACTACGTCCAATAGTTCAATCTTGCGTCACACCTTCCTGTTCTAGCTGGAAGAGAGAAAGGCTAGGACACTGAGTATCTGATCTCCACATTCTGTAAAAGGAGGAAATGAGTTCTGCCTTCCTCCATGACTCATGAGGCGGGCAATTCCCGAATATAAGAAAAAGAGGTTGAGATGATTCGCAGGGACCCAGAAGGACCCACATAAAAAATTCATAAAATCCACCCCTTTAACTATATAATATCCATATACAACCTTTTCAAAATGTTTAAGGTTTATAAAATTCTGTTACATTATTAATGAAATAACTATTGCGCTTATGCTGAAAATACCTGCAATGTTAATATTAGTTAGGGACTCTCTTACAGCCCTGATTCTCTTCATAGCTACAGGTCGGCCATGATTCTATTTCAGTGTTCTAGGGTGTGTACTAACTTGTAAATGTAACCACCAACAAACTACCTCATATAAAAGAATGAAAAAAAAGAAAAAGAAAATAAGAAAGACACATGTATACATACACACACACATATATATATACCTGCATATAATGACATAGCAAAGAAGAAAATGTGGAAGAAAATTACAATCTTGTATCTATAGTTACTCACAAAGGTGTTTTTGTTCTTATGACTCCCTTCCTATTTCTCTCTTCTCATGATTCTTTTTCCTTCAGCTACATGGTTAGATTTTT
Source organism: Lasiurus borealis (assembly GCA_004026805.1). Classification (NCBI taxonomy): domain Eukaryota; kingdom Metazoa; phylum Chordata; class Mammalia; order Chiroptera; family Vespertilionidae; genus Lasiurus; species Lasiurus borealis. The sequence continues at coordinate 36,646 of PVJN01001126.1, read as the reverse complement.
CTATGTGAAGTGACCCAACTTCTAAATCATAATGTGTTCAGCCAAAATAAATTAACTTACATCACTTCACAAGGGGGTACTAGGGGGCAGCCAAGATACCAGTTGGGTTCTATTTATCTACTTCCATCTTTTAATGTATATCAGCTATCTTATTACCCTTGGCTGTCAAGATCAATCCCTAGAGCCAGCATCAGAGTCCTCCTTTTTGATAGATAATTTCATGGCTTTAAGAGTCCAAAATGGCTAGTGAAGTCTTACATTCTAGTGAAGTCTTACATTCTAATTCAACATAGAATTTGCTATGTCCCTTGATGGAAACTTGTCTCCCTTGAGTACAATCCCCTTAATACTAGTAGACCATAGTGTTTTATGCACATAATCAGATGACACTAAGAACATGCCATTTCAAATTCTATCAATCAGTGAGTGACACCATATCCTGTATTAATTGCTGGTTTTGAGTATCTAATGCATCCTAGAGGCATGCGCTAAGCATGAAACTGTGACCTCATAGTGGACATGAGAATTGTGAACCTTTCTACCATTTCTGAGAGGCCCAAAGCTGCTAGACCACGGCGTATATGTTAAGATCAGTCAACCTGAGTGAACTTCTTGGTCAGGAACAAGATTGTGTACAGACTGCATGTTGGTATAAATGGAAATCAGTAAATTTATGGATTGTCGGATGTATGAAAAGCAGGGCCAGCAAATCCCAGTGCAGAATACTATCTTCTACACAGTGCAAGTGTCTAATACAATCAACCTGTGATTCTATGACTGCATAAGGGTCATATTTCCCTCATGCTTACCAATAATTTTCTCCACTAAGGCCTTTTGATGAGCTTTAACATGGGAATCAAATAGTCTTGCTTCCAAACATTCATTATACATTATACTTCTTTAAAAAAAAAAAAGTTTTGCCTTTAATATCCTTAATTTCACCATCAACCTATTAGCCACGGCCCAGAAAGCACGGAGCTACTCCGCTCAGGCCATTTCTCCATCAGGGACATAGGAACAATAGGGTGCATTGTTCCAGGTTCTTTCCAATGGCAAGACTGTCCTTTGGTCGTTTCCCTTCCAAACAAATCCTGAACTCAGCTATCTCACTGCACAGGACATATCCAATCACAGCAAGCTCGCCACCTTTCCCAGCAACTCCCATGAGGCTGAAGATACAAGTTGAAGGGAGGATGGCACCATGACAAAACAGTCAAGTCCCACCCACCCTGTGTGATTTGTGCCCGCAGGGTCTGCTGTGGCCTAGTGTTGTTCACACCAAGTTGATAAGCCCCTTTATCTTTGTGAGATTTGCCTTTCCCCTCTACCACACATGTGTCTTTTCAAGGTGAGAACAGAATGCATCTGATAGTCTGTGTTTTCAGGATAGAGAAAGCATGTTTAGCCAGAGTGAGAGCTGCATACCAGGAGTGAAGGGCCCTAGATCTGTTTTCTACCATGAAGAGAAGACTCTGGAAACTGCAGCTGCTATCGAAGCAACCCTCTGATTCAGCTTCAGGCAATGCATGTCATACTCACAATTCCTATCCAACCTCTGTAAGTAGCAGACAAGCAGGCATGTTATAGGAAAATGTGAAAACTCATTATTCCTGTGTGTATTCAAGACTGACTGAAAGTGGCACTGATATTAGTATTTCCCTTAGCAGTACTCTTGTGTGTTTTTTTTAAAGATATATTTTATTGATTTTTCACAGAGAGGAAGGGAAAGGAATAGAAAGCCAGAAACATCGATGAGCGAGAGACATCGATCAGTCGCCTCCTGCACACCCCTTACTGGGGATGTGCCCACAACCAATGTACATGCTGGAATCGAACCTGGGACCTTTCATTCCCCAGGCTGACACTCTATCCACTGAGCCAAACAGGTTTCGGCAGCAGTATTCTTTATTTGAGAGTGGGAGTTCCAGAAATTTCCACTTAGTCCTTTTTATCATAATAGCTCTTGCTCTCCAGGCCAGGAAATCAAAAGAGTGGATTCTACAAGTTCCTAAGTCTATCTTTTCCTTCTCTGCACTTGGAACCACTGGGTGGTACCAAGGTCCCACAGTGATGTGGCAGATGAACCAGGACTCCATTTGTATTCTGAATCCCAAGGTATACTGAGTCCCCAGGAATTAGAATTAACACAGATCTTGTAATAACCACAAAAATATTTGAAAAGTCTTTGTATTTCATTTTTCTTTGTGCCAACTGAGGTCTCTGAGCTACCTGTAAGCTGACCAAGGACCCTTGAGGAAGGCTAGGAGTGCCAGCCTCAGTTGGTACTTACTTTACCACAGATTCCTTCCTCAATGGTACTGTCTAATTTTTATTCAACGGCTCCGGGTGTAGAACGAAGTTAGGTCTGAAAATTGGAAATAGATTAATGACCATCAAAAGATGAATCGAGTCAGACTTCCCTTCGCCAGACCTGGAAATTTGCCATTTCTATAAATCAAACAAGAGCTATGGAGACTTCTCATCCATTTTAGTCCAGGGAGCCCTAATGAATTTGGCAATACCAAAGATCCCAATGGACCAATCACGGTGACCCTCAGGGGGGCCTGCACACTATTACAATAACGGTGCCCACCTTCGATCTTGAAAGTTAGGGGACCCTCTTCACTGGTAATGTTTCCACTGTTTCTGATTTAAAGAGAACAGCCAACAAACGTGATTTTCAAGAATCCTAATGTCACTCAAAGCCTTGGTAAAGAAGTATATTATAGGACTCTTATAGGATGTAATCCCCATCAGTCATTGAATTTCTCTCTCTGTATTAATTCGCACATTAGAATCACCTAAAGATCATTTGTTAATAGTATCAATCCCTGGATTCTCCCCTGGAGGTTCAATGTGACTGACCTGGCATGAGGGCACTGTTATTTTTAAAACGTCCTGGGACAGTGGTCTGCAAACTCATTAGTCAACAGGACCAAATATCAACAGCACAATGATTGAAATTTCTTTGGAGAGCCAAATTTTTAAACTTAAACTTCTTCTAACGCCACTTCTTCAAAAGAGACTCACCCAGGCCATGATATTTTGTGGAAGAGTCACACTCAAGGGGCCAAAGAGCCTCATGTGGCTCACGAGCCACAGTTTGCCGACCATTGTCCTAGGGGACTCTAATGCAGAGTCAGATTAGAGAACCACTGCGACCATTTCCCTGTGAGTCTGTGATCTGCAAAAACTCTGGGTAATTTAGTTCCACAATCACCAGGATTCTTAATTCAAGAAACAGAATCCAACACTGATTTCAGAAGAGAAATAGGGTGCAATGCTGTTGAGAATGTCACAGAATTGCCAAGAACACTGGAGAACCTGGCTTGGAAAAAGACACAAACAGTAAGGCAGGCATCAGTCCGGGTTAGAGTACAACCCTAGAATAAAACAGTCTATGTTGCTCAGTGGTTGAGTGTCGACCTACGAACCAGGAAGTCACAGTTCAATTCCCGGTCAGGGCACATGCCCGGGGTTGTGGGCTCGTGCAGGAGGCAGCCAATAAACAATTCTCTCTCATCATTGATGTTTCTGTCTCTCTCCCTCTCCCTTCCTCTGTGAAATCAATAAAAATATTTTTTAAAAATAAAATTAAACAGTCTGCTCTGCACACCCCAGCTTTCTCTCCTCCGCATGCAGCTGGGACCACCAGTCTCTAGGATGCATCGTCCAAGGCCCTGACTCTTTATATCACTGGATCATGATTCCTCCTGGGGAGCAGGGGTGACTATTTAAGCCCTGGTCCTTGGTTTATGGTTAGTTGCCAAGGAGGCTGACAGAGGAGGAATCTGCCCTTTTCAACTTCTTACGAGAAATGCTCTCTGAGTCTCACCAGAATTCAAGGTAAAGAACTCCAAACACACAAAAAGAGGGTTCAACGGCTAAATAGTCAAAAACGGGCAGACCTTTCCCATATCGTGTCATAGCCTCATACTGAAACACATCCTACCTAATAATAGACAAACATGTAAATTGACCGTACCACCGCTACATCCACAGCCAATCAGAGTGAGTATGCAAATTAGAAGGCACGAGTGGCCAGGCAGGGCAGGACACCTGCTATGAGAGGGAGGGCAGGGGCGAAGGGATCTACAGGAGCGGAGTGCGCAGCCAAGACAAGACTGTGGACTCCAAGAGTCTGCAGCGAAGACGAAGTTGGCAGTATACAGCGAAGATGGCAGACTCCAGCCAAACAAAGGCCTGGATCCCGGCTGCAGGAGGAAAACCGGTGGTGGAAGCCAAGGGAAGGAAGGCCTATTGCATGAATCTCTTCCCGCAACAGACCTCTAGTCAATTACAAAGCACCATTAGGAGAAGAAAAACTCCGTGAGGAGGAAATCTTAAAACCAGCCATTTTACACAATTACTGTGAACCATATGGTGATAAATCTTCTATAATGCATTATACATCATCTTACACTTAAAGGAGACACACACACAAATTTCAACTTGTGTTACTGGAATCATTGAGAACAGTAATTGGTGACTTAGATATAAAATAATAGTTACAGAGATGCTTACAGCTTCTGTTATTCCATTAAAATGCCCCAGAATGCTAGCTAGAATTCTAAAGTCCTGCGCTTTACACATTATTTTCCTCTTGGCTTCCAAGTTCTTCAATGGTGTCTCTTTTTTAGCAGTTTACCTTCTCTTCTAGTTTTATTCCTAATTTGCTGTAGGTTGGGAAAACAAGTAACTATGAGAAGTGGTCTGAGCCGCGGGTATTTTCTGTGATTAAAAATACAGAAATTCACTTGACCCGCCGTTTTGAATGCTCAGGGGGCTGCTATGCATCCCTCATTGTTTCCCAGGTATCCTAGCAATAAGATCTCCAGATGCGAGAAGAAGAAAGAGGAGGAGAATTTTCATTCCTGAGGTTCTGTGAGAGGCACTTAAGATACAGTCTCACTGGACCTTCACACCAACTCTCAGGGGTAGGTTTCACAGGCTCTGAGCTTTTGTGATGGGGTAAGAGAAGGTGTCAGATCCCCTTCTTCTGGAATTTTGGCTGGACTTTGTGTCTCCCCAGATGAAAAGAATGTGACAGACAGGATGTCCGGAACTTCTAAGGCTGGGCCTCACAAAGCCTTGTGGCTCCTGCATGGGCCCAAGTCATGACACCTCCCCCACAGTCCCCCAAAACAGAGCCCATCCGCCACCTGAATATAGAGGGAAGGCCAACGCTACACGGGCTTGAAGCAGCACCAGCGGTACCCACTTAAATCTCTGACTCACAAAATCCTGACATAGGAAAATGGGGGATGTTTGTTTGTTTTTTTTGTTTGTGGGGTTTAATATATTTTATTGATTTTTTGCAGAGAGGAAACAAGAGGGAGAGAGAGTTAGAAACATCGATGAGAGAGAAACATCAATTAGCTGCCTCCTGCACGCCCCTACTAGGAATGTGCCTGCAACTAAGATACACGCCCTTGACCGAAATCGAACCTGGGACCTCTCAGTCCACAGGTCAATGTTCTAGCCACCGAGCCAAACCGGTTTTGGCTGGAGGATGTTTTCAAGCCACTTGGTTTCTGTGTCATTTTTTGCACAACCATCAATAACCAAAAATGGACATGAAATAAATTAATTGGTCCCTCGACCCAACTTGTTTTCAAATAAGGAGTCAAACTCAGATTGTATTAAGAGAAAGGCCTATAATCTTCCCTGTATTTCATGGTGCCTCTGGGGACAGTCTAGGATATTTATATTTTTAAACCGTTTTTTAAATAGACAAAATGCCAGTCTCTCTATTACTTTAATTTTTGATTTTTTATAAGATTATAGCTTAAAAATAGTTTACAATTTCTCTAATTCTTACAACCACCATTGAAATAAATACTATCATTTCTATTTTATAAAAGAAGAGCCCACAAATAAAACTGTGTCTCCAGCATAGGTCCTCTGACACCAAAAGAGACACCCTTACCATTAAATTAAAATTTTTTTTCATCTACTCCATACTTAGTCCTTTATAATGCAATTTTTAAAGACAAAATAATCCATCTTCGGTTTGGGTTCCAGTGGATGACTTAGTGTTATTGTTATCTCCATGCCAAAATAAAACTTCAGGATGAGAAAGCAGAAATTTATGCCAAGGAAATTAATATTGTTACTTTCCGTTCCAATTCCTGCTTCAAGTCTTACAGTATCCCACTTACTAAAGTTGCTCCTCCCGGCACTAAATAGTCCCCTTTTGCTACTCAGCAGAGAAATCCAGAAAGTGTTGCTCTCAGCAACATGTTCATTAGCCCCCTCAAATGTTAAAGTGACGGAGCTGATGGGAGTGGGCATTGATAATAACATTGAGCTGCAGCCTTTCGATTAAAAAACATTATGCTTCTCTTCCTGGTAATTCTTTTAGACCCTGAGCTCTTCTCTCCTGCTCATCTGTATGACTGGTCCTACTTGTCTAAAAACTATGAAATCAATAAATGAGTTAGACAATTATAAAGAGTAATAGGTGTTTCTTTAGAGTTGCACACTCTGCCCCTCAGTCCTTGTAAAAGATGCCATTAACTGTTTTAAAACTTTCTCAAAATTGAGCAAAAGCATACATTCTAAACAAACCAGAATAAAAATGGGCTTGCATGTATACTTTTTTTTCATACAGATGACAGAATTGCCTATTACCCCCTCAAGTCCTAGCTCAGGATACTATGTAACTAACAAGTATATTTGCTCTCCTGGTACAGTTAAAATCCAGCCAAAACCCATGAATGCTCAGTGCACAGTCCTCTGTAGTGACCTACAGTGAAGAGCTGATCCAGAAAATATTCAGGTAAAGGGACACAAGGCAGAATTCTGAAATGGTAAAGGGAAGAGTTGGGCCAAACGTGCATGATTGACAAGGATCAAAACCCAGAAGTTACAAAGAATAATCTCCCTAGAATGAAACGATCCATTGGATTGAAGTGAAATTCTACCCTCAGGGTACACACTAGAGAGATGAGATCAAATGCAAGTTGCAAAGCAGCTATCTGCCTCCTGTGATGTTGAGCTTACACTCAAACATCTTTTGATCCTGGCAAGATCTGCTGAGATAGATAGCATTCATTAGTAACAATTCTTGGATCTGAGTAATCAACAGTTACTCGTCTTTAATTGTAAATTTTCTCTTTAAATTTGTTTTTTTTTAATCCTTATTAAGTTTTGGACCACTTCATCTGCCTCCATTAAATATATACTTTTCAAAACTAATTTGGACCAGAAGCAAATATAGATTTCATTATGGAAACCAAATGTGGATTTCTTTCATTTGTCAAAGTGCTACACAGTAATTTCATTAATGCTCCTTATCCTGGATGAGAAACTTTTGTATCTCCTCCTAAGTACAGACATCAGCAAAAAAAAAAAAAAAAAAAAAAAAAAAAAGTATGGTAATGGGAATAGATGGTGTTGAAAATGTAGTTACTGGCTTCACTCTCAGGTTTCTGTTTTTCAGTATTGACATATTTTCAATTGTTATGATGATGTTTCCAATGCAGGTGAGACATCTTTTTTTTTCACTATAAGATATTCAAATATCTCTCTTCCAAGGCTCTTTGGAAATCCCTATATATTTAGTACTGAAAATAATCCTAAAATGACTAAAGGATAGGAATAAGAAAATAGAAAAAAATTGGATGGAGGGTAAAAATTAAGATACCATAGATGTTCTAATGAAGAAAAACACTCTTAAAACTGGAATAAAGACTGTATTGTTTTAAATTTATACACACAAAAAAATTTGTATATATCATGTCTGGTCCAGTGCCTCAATTTACTACTGAATAAACCTAGGTCTTAAACACTTACTAACTCCCCTAACATTACAATATCAGAGTAATAACCTGAAATCCACTATCCTATCTAATAAAAAGGTAATATGCAAATTAACCACAAGCCATGCCCACAAGCCACACATGCCAGCCAATCAGGAATAAGTATGCAAATTAACCCAACCAAGATGGCTGAGACCATGGAAAGATAGCAGGAGGGAAGTTTGGGTTTCCCTGGTGATGGAGGAAGCCAAGCTTTCTGCACACTGTGATCTGGGTCACCCTCAGGGCAAACCAACTGGCCCCCACCCATGCCCCAGGTCTCTGTCCTATCTAATAAAAGAGTAATATGCAGATTGACCATCACTCCAACACACAAGATGGCTGCCTCTTGTAGTCAAAGATCCTGCCCTCATGTGGACACAGGATGGCCACCACAAGATGGTCAGCAGGGGAGGGTAGTTGGGATGGACCAGGCCTGCAAGGGAGGACAGTTTGGGGCAATTATGCCAGCAGGAGAGAGTAGTTGGGAGGGATCAGGCCTGCAAGAGAGGGCAGTTGGAGGTGATCAAACCTACAGGGGAGGGCAGTTAGGGGTAACCAAGCCTGCAGAGGAGGTAAGTTGGGAGTGACCGGGCCTGCAGGGAAGGTCAGTTAGGAGGAACCCAAGCCTGGAGAGGAGAGCAATTGGGAGTGACCAGGCCTGAGGGTACAGGCTGGGCCGAGGGACACCCCAACCCCTCTCATGCACGAATTGTGTACATAGGGCCTCTAGTTCTATATAATTAAAATCTAATATGCTAACTGTCTGACCGTTCATTTGACCATTCTACCAGTTGCTATGACACCATTGACCACCAGGATGCAGATGCTCTGCCTGGTAGGTTAGCTTGCTACTGGGGTCTGGCTGATCAGGACTGGAGCCCTCCTTGCAGTCCTTCCTGGCCCTAATGGGGCACCGGTGGGGTCCCTGGGCATGACCTATGCCCTTTCACAATCAGGGACCCCTTGGGGGATGTCAGAGAGCCGGTTTTGGCCCAATCCCCAAAGACCAGTTCTATATAAAAGGAGTTTCTCAAATACAATGTACAGGTACTCTCACAGATCATACTCAGCAATCTCTGGCAAAATATAATAAAGCCTTGGCTGACTCTTTTTAGTTTATTCCATTTTACCTTTTTGTGCTTACCAAAGCAATACATGCACAAGATTAAAACATTAAGTGATTTTTATCCACTCCTACGCATCCAACTTCATTCCTTTAAGAGCCCATGCATTCAAATAGTTTCTTTTAGCAATTTTAGGTATCCCTGTAATCTTTAAACAATATACTTATACTAATATTTATTTATCAACATTAGGCATTGTATATTAAATTCCTACTATACAAAAAAGATGTTTTATTCTTTTACAAATCAAAAACCCACCATTCTCTTCATTCTATGCCCTATGCCAGTGGTCAGCAAACTGCAGCTCGCGAGCCACATGCAGCTCTTTGACCCCTTGAGTGTGGCTCTTCCACAAAATACCACTGCCTGGGCGAGTCTATTTTGAAAAAGTGGTGTTAGAAGAAGTTTAAAAAATTTGGTACTCAAAAGAAATTTCAATTGTTGTACTGTTGATATTTGGCTCTGTTGACCTGTTCTTAGGTTAGGGCTGTAATGTTCTTTCAGTTGTTGAAGTTCTTAACTAGATCATTTTTCCTAAGTTATCTTCTATTGACTGAAGTAGCTCTACTTCCCCTAGGAATGATTCTTAGGATTGAGCATCAGCACACAACCAACGTCTCCTAAGACAAACGTCATATTATCTGACCTAGTTATTACCACTTGGCTTATTCATGTCTGTGAAAGATTCTGTTGATTTTTGTTTTGTTCTTATTTTATGTTTTGTTTGGGGATGTATGTGTGGGGGGATGCCAGAGTGAAACACCAGGCTTCTAGCCATTCTATGCCCTGGTGTAGCTGAAGTAAACTGCTACATTTATGGGTAAACAGGAGTTATAATTAGTCATTATTTGCTTCTTGTGGGTGTCCATTCTAATTGGTAAATATCATTTTTGTATCAGTAATTATTTTATTCTCTCTTATTTTTTGCCTTTTTATGGAATTTATGCTGGATAACAGAGGTGCACAATTCCACAGCACATCATCTGTACACTGTGTTCTGTGCTCACTACCCCAAGTCACGTCTCCTTCCATCACCATTTCCCCCACCAACCTTCCTTTCCCCCATCACCCCTCCCTTCCAGCAATCACCACACTGTTGTCTGTGTCCATGAATTTTTGTTTGTTTTTCGGTTCAGTAGTCAAGTATTTTCATTACAACTCCTGAAGAGAACCAACAAATGCCACTGGTAGGATTCACTGTTCACCTTGTCATTTATTTGTCTTGCAAACTCTTTGTCTGCAACCCTCTTCCATCACAGAGCTTTTCATAAATATTTACATTGGAAACTTCCTTTACTCTGTCTCGTCAAGATAAAGATCCATCTGATTTCTACTTGCAATAAATGTAAACTTCAGGGATCTGCAGCAATTAGCCAGAAGATTACATATTCCCTGGAACATAGTCTTAAAGCATCAATATAAGGAATTTAATGATAAGGACTTAAAACCTTATTGGAATACAGTAACATTTCAAAATAAATTTTAAGAGAAAATGTGAACTATCAAAGCCGTTTTAGTTGGGAAGCTGGCCACCACATCCTTCTGAGAAATTTTTTTCTTTCTTTTTAAGATATGTTTTTATTGATTTCAGACAGGAAGGGGGACAAGGAGAGATAGAAGCATCTATGATGAGAGAGAGAAATGGATCAGTTGCCTCCTGCATGTCCCCTACCGGGGATCGAGCCCGCAACCCTGGCATGTGCCCTGACTGGCAATCAAACCTTGACCTCCTGGTTCACAGGTCGATGCTCAACCACTGAGCCATGCCAGCTAGGCAGAATTTTCCTTTACCATGTTAGCAGTGAGGAGTATGATGGTAGAAAGGTTTGACAATCACCACTATCATTTTATTTTAATGAGTAGACAATACAGATGGGAGGAGTAGTAGGATCAAAATAGTGCTTTGGTGTGTCTAATTTGGAAGTGGTATAAAAAGAAAAGGGATAGGTTTGTGGTTCGGGGATCGTTTGGGAGACTATAAGTAGCCCAATCTAGAAATAATAAAAGTTCAGATGCATTATGGATGGGAACAAAGATGTAATAACAAATTCATTATGGATTATGACTCCATCAAACTGGGCATATGATTGCATTTGGGGACTGAGGACAAAGACTGGATAGATATTTTGGTGCCACTGATGGGATGACAGGAGCAGGTTTATAAAGTGACATTTTGGTTTGTAGCTCCTGCTACATAGAAATGTGATACTCTAGTTTGTTTTATTTGTAAGATACTTGTTAGAGAAATAAATGAAAGTACATATCCTTAGGAAGATACTGTATGTTAGCAGATATGAGTGGATTTTCTGTGTAAGATCACTCCATCAGTGACTTGCCAATTAATCTCACACCAGTAACTTCGAAGGTTATAGGAAAATTAGTTGGGTACCTACAGAAATAAAAGATCCATCCAGTCAAGTTTAGGATGGGAAGGAGGGTGTAATGGGAATAATTAACCCCTCCACACACCTGTAGAAGGATCAGGCCAGATCAGAGAAAATAAATCAGAGTTCAAAGGAAAAGTGAGCAATTCTATGAGGTAAAATAACAAGAAATTGGAGTATTTACATACTTAGAGAGGTGGAAAATGCTTCACTGCAGTAATCAAGATAACTAAATCAACTCCAAGAACTTATTATTTTCTCACATCTTGTTTCATCTTGACTATCACTTATATAAAGCGAGAAATTTATATTTATTCAAAACTTGAGATGCCATTTGAATAAAACCCATAGAAAAACTCAGGTGCGTAGCTTGGCTTGAGAAATAATATCAGTGGGATTCACAGGAAATTAATTTGAAATAAGAATCGGCAGATCCAACTTTCATTCTAACCTTCTACTAAGTAGCTGTGAATTTTGACAAATAGATGTGCGTGTGCACACATTCATTCATCTAATAATTATTAACCGAGTCCTACTCTGCTCCAAGCTCTGTTCTAAGTGTTTGTGATACATCAATGAAAGCAAATATTCCTGCTCTTCTGGAGATTATATTCTGCAGGAAGATGCTGAAATAAAAAGTGAACACAATATATAAGGAAACTGAGTATGTTAAACATGTAAGTACCGTGGAGAATGAAAAGAGCAGAGTAAAGGGAAGAGTGAGTTGGCAATAGGGTTGAGGTTGCAAGAGGAAGCATCAATGTTTGAAGGAGTGATAAAAGAAGGGACTCATTTCAAAAAAAAGCCATGAGGGCCCTGGCTGGTATGGTTCAGTGGATGGAGCACCGGCCTGCGGACTCAGAGGTCCCAGGTTCGATTCCGGTCAGGAGCATGTGCCTTGGTTGCAGGTACATCCCCAAAGGGGAGTGTGCAAGAGGCAGCTGATGGGTGTTTCTCTCTCATCAATGTTTCTAACTCTTTATTCCTCTCCTTTCCTCTCTGTAGGAAATCAATAGAATATATTTTTTTAAAAAAAGCCATGAGGATAACTGGGAGGTGCTGGGGGAGGGGATTTGAGATGCTATATTCATATGACCCATAGGACCTAGCTGAGGGTCACAAATATAATCAAATTTTAATACAGGTCTGCTTAGTATATATAAACATAAAATTATTTAATCTTTCTATGCCTCAGTTTTATTATCTGCAACATGAAAACTGCACAGATCCAGAGTTATCTAAGTAAAAATAGCAAAGGTTAATTACTGATCGTATAAAAGAGAACATGTACATAGTCCCTACCACAGGAAGTACTCTGGCCTATGCAAAACAGAGAAAAGGCCAGTTTTGCTGATGTAATGGGATGAACAAACTATTGTGTAAGACAAGGCTGGAATGGAAATGAGGTTCCAAGTCAGTTTTTTTGTAACATCAGTTGCATGTGAATTTAAATTATCAAGTCAATACTTACATTTAAAAGAAATTTTTGAGGACATTGGATAAAAGGGTAAATAGTACATGTAATAAAAGTGAAGTTTGTTTCCTGAAGCACCTGTTTCATTTTTGTGTTAGTGTTTGTGTGCATAATTGGTCACCATATAAAAATTTCTTTGGACCCTAACCTGTTTGGCTCAGTGGACAGAGTGTCGGCCTGTGGACTCAAGGATCCCAGGTTCGATTCTGGTCAAGGACATGTACCTTGGTTGTGGGTACATCCCCAATAGGGGGCGTGCAGGAGGCAGTTGATTAATGTTTTTCTCTCTCATCAATGTTTCTAATTCTTCCTCTCTGTAAAAAAATCAATAAAATATTTACTTATTTTTAAATTTCTTTGAGGTGAATAGCAAAAAATAAGTTTGACAAAGATCATGCCAGGCCTTAAAAATAATATTAATGTTTTAGAAAGCATAACAGGAAGGAGACTTCTGGGCCCATTCAGGGCAGCCAGAGAAAGCTCTTGGTGCAGATGGCTGCATTTATGCTCACCATAAAAAAGAACTTCCTAATGGTGCCATCGAAGTAAGCATGTGCTGGCTTTCCATCACGGGAAGCTGAATGCCCACTTCAGAAACGCTGTCAAAAGGAGTCTTGCATACCTGTGGGACGTGCAACTCAGGAGCCAGGCTTTGCACTGAGGCCTGGAGGTTGTAGCTAACGTCTTTCCCCATTGGAGGATTGCAATTAAATTTAGTTTGGTGTGCCAAAACCGGTTTGGCTCAGTGGATAGAGACCATCGACCTGTGGACTGAAAGGTCCCAGGTTCGATTCTGCTCAAGGGCATGTACCTACTGGGGATGTGCAGCTGGTCAATGTTTCTCTCTCATCGATGTTTCTAACTCTCTATCCCTCTCCTTCCTCTCTGTAAAAAAAAAATCAATGAAATATATATTTTTAAAAAAATTTAGTTGGTGTGAATGTGAAAAATAGCAGTACACAGCCAACAAAAAGTGTGGGGAAATGATGGAGATGGTAAGAGCGCAAAGGTGGATGAGAGCACTCTGAGTGGAGGAAACCAGGCAAAGCATCACAAGGAAAGCAGGGTTTCAGCTGAATCCAGAGGCCAAGGTGGGCTGGGCAGGTAGGAAGGAGAGTTCTGCACCCAATAGGAGAAGACACGTGTGCCTGAGGCAGGATGAGCAGGTGCAGCCTGTTTGGTGACTGTGGATAAATAAACTCATTAGGCTGACACTGCTGGGTAGAGGGACCTCACCGAGGCCTGGTTACAAATGAGAAAGTTAGAATCTGGTCAGATGGCCTTGGATTTCATGGTGAGGTATCGGCCTAATGAAAAAAAAAAAGTGGTTCAGGCAATTATTTGGACTAATACGTCCATTTGTACGAGAGCAGCTTTAGGAGAAAATTGAAGGTATATGTACAGGGTGTCAGTCTGTGTAGATGGCAGCTGTCCTGTTGTGTTTGAGCTCCTATAATAAACACCACAGACTGGGTCACTTAGGAACCACAGTTCTAGAGGCTGGGAAGTCCAAGATCAAGGCGCTGTCGGATTTGGAGTCTGTGATAGACAGTTGTCTTTCTGCTGTGTCCTTGTCTGATGAGGATGATGAGGGAGCTCTTCAGGGTCTCTTTAATAAGGACAGCAGTCCCATTCATGAGGGCTCTGCCTTCATGACCCAATCACCTCTCCAAGGCTCCACCTCCAAATACCATCTTATTGGAGATCAGGTTTCAACATGTGAATTTTGGGGAAACACATTCAGCCTATGGTAGTAGAAGTTGTCCTTTGGAATTGGAAGTGGCTCTGGGTATCAGTTCACAAACTTATAGAGGCAAGAAAGACTTCAGAATTGTTAAAATTCAACCCATTTTGTGCTCATTTTTCTTTGGAGTTACATCTAAGTGTGAGGAACTGGTTTGAGAACATTCCATTAGTGGTCAGATCTCTAAATCTCAAATGCTCCTCCTACTCCCACTCTCCCCCACACAGACATCCTTTCATCACATCTGGTCCTCAGTCCCTGGTCCCCAAAGATGCATGAACTCCCCATTTTTTCTATTAGTCTCCTCAGGTCTCTCCCCTCCTCTTCTCCGCCTCCACAATCAACAGTATTTTTCATCTGGACTTTGAATAGTAATTCTTTCTGCGAGTCATCACAGAGATTTTCATATTCTTACCTTGGCTAGGAGCAGATTAATTTCTCTCTGCATTTTATTTTTAGGCAATAAATACAGAAAACTCTAATAATAAAACGTGGAAGAAAAGATGGAAGAAGGAAGTTCAAGGAGAAATTCTGAGTAGTATTTGAAAAGATATATCCATCAAAGTTAAGCATTTCCTCCCTTCCTCCCTCAAATTTTTGAGTCAATTAGTCAAATGAAAATTTTTAAAAAAATGTAAAGCACCAAGAAAAACACAGCTCTCTTATTTCCATCTTATCTACTAAAGAATAAATATAGCAATGTCTCAGTGTGAACACATTATCTCATACACATCCCTACTCTATTTTACAAAGAAACTTAAAAGCTATATACATTCCTCAAAACAGCAAACACCAGCAAGTTATAACAATCTAATTGAGAATTTTTTTAAAGTGCTCCAAAATTGAAATGATCTCTGCTTAAAATCTGTTATTAAAATCTGGTGGCTTTTCTCATGTGGCTAGTAATCTGTGTCCAAGTCAGAAGTTGTTTAGTAATTATATTTCATTGTCCTAACAGCCAGTTAAGATTTCTTTCTAGGGTTGATTCTATAAAGGCTGATGGGCAAATGAGAGCTTTCTCATCACTCATTTGAAGAGAGTGGCTATTTTCTATATAATCAATTCCATCAGCCATTACACTGGTCAATAGCTGAACGATTCATTCATCAGTAATCAGTTAGAGTCATTTGTCTCAGGCACAAAAGAATAAAAGTATTCTTTTCAACATTTAAGTTCATACATGAGATGAAGTCCATGTCTAAGTAATGCAAAATTAAAATTTTGTCATAAGAAAAAAAATGAGCTTCTATTCCAAACTAAATAAGATTAAATTTGAAGTGATAAAATTACATTAAGATAAATATAATCTATGTAAATAATATAGTGTATGATATATTATGTGAGTGAACTGAATAATCGAACAAAAATTAAAATCACTAATAAACAGATTTGGGGGTGTCTGAGTTTAGGAGATAAACCAAGTAAACTATATACTGAGGAAGAGCCATTTTTTCATCCTTAGCCATTTCTCCTCCAAAAAATATATTTAGAAAAAAATAAGTTGAAATCTCAATATGAATATTATACTTTTTTAATTTGAGTAAATAATACTGCTTGAATAATCACTAGAACTCATGCAGTAAAAAGGATAAAACAGATAGAACTTTTTCCGTTTTAAGGTGAATAATTTAGAGACAAATCATAGAATATTACTGAAAGTTTACATCAAGTTAATATAATCACTTGGAAGTACAAAAAGGCTTCATGCTTTGCCATATATTACTGATGCAAGAGATGAATGATGATTAAAGGTAATCACTCAAGAAGACTGGAGCTGATGCATTTATTAAGGCTACAATCTGAAACTAATTCAAAATGTGACCAATTTCACCTGAACCTGAATTTTTCATTCACCTTATGCATGTCATTTTTTAAATTGGCTGTTTGGCATTACTCTCAAATTTTCACTTTATTTTTACGTTAAAAATCTTTACGTGAGTACTAACCCTGTATTCCACATCAAAGCCACTAATGTTTCATCTATTTCAAAAAGTTTCCAATGTGGTGGCATTAATAATGGCTACTTCATTATCAACAGAGACTAAAGTCACAGTAAGGGGTATAAGGGTCACAAGGCCACATTTGATGGTTTGTAATAGTTCCTGTCTCCAAAGTAATCCCTTGTCTAATGTTATCACTAAAGAGATTATACACTCATGAAAGGTCTTCCTAAGGTTTACCCCTTATATATCAACACATAATCTTTAATAAATGAGACATCAAGATACATAAGAGCCTGGCTGGTGTGGCTCAGTGACCGAGTGTAGACCTATGAATGAGGAGGTCACAGTTCGATTCCCTATTAGGGCATAGCTCGGGTTGCAGGCTTGATACCAAGTATGGGGCATGCAGGAGGTAGTTGTGCCATTTTAAAAACAGATTTGTATAAACAGCTTACTCTATCCTTCTATGAAAGAACTAAATAAACTTCATTTATAAAACCCCTAACATAGTTTTCACCACGTATTAACCAGCAGGGGAGGATTGTGACATATCTAATATGTATGGGTGAGAACAAAATTCATTTTAGAGGTCAAATATTATATGAAATACAGGTTTGTATAATTTATTACTAAATAAATGACAAATGTATATTCCAAAGATAAGTTTCTGTCTAGTCTTTACTTGGTTGTGGGGAGCTGCCCCGGGCATACGGGGGTAGCAGAGACCTGAAAGCAGGCTCTGGACATAGCTCTCTGCTTTCTCACCCTTCAGTTTAGTAAACAAGAATTCTGAATGCAAAGTCTAAACATAGCTCTCTGCTTTCTCACCCTTCAGTTTAATAAACGGAGATGTGAATGCAGAGTTTAGACATAACTAAGCAGCTTGGCTGAAAGAAATGTTGATGCCTATGTGCAAGATCTTGCAAGGTCTTGATTACTTAGAAGGTCAGTGACTGTGTTTGCAAATACGTACCTGCTTTGTATAACCCCCTCCTCTGCTTGTGCTTAAATACTGTGCTGGAAATAAACTCGGGGCTGCAGACTCCAGTCTCAGACCTCCCAACCCCATCTTTTCTTGTCTGTCTTTTTCTTATCCTCACCCCCTCAATCAGGTACTGTTCGATTGCCGGCAGGCTCTGGCACTTGGTGAGAAATCCATCCACACCTCAGCATTTAGGTAACAGAGAATAGGCACCAAGAACCATCGATACAGGAAATTACTAAAGAGTTTTTGTTGTTGTTTTCAGTTTTTTAAATATATTTTTATTGATTTCAGAGCAGAAGGGAGAGGAAGAGAGAGACATAGAAATATCAATGATAAGAGAGAATCATTGACTGGCTGCCTTTTGCATGCTCCCAACCTAGGCATGTGCCCTGACCAGGAATCAAACTATAACCTCCTGGTTCATGAGTTTATGCTCAACTATAGAGCCCACTGGTCAGGTTACTAAAAATGTTTGAGCCAGACATGAAATAGATACATTTTTAGAAAGATCACTCAGGCCTCCATATAAAGAGTAGAACTGAAGGAATGATCACAGAGGTAGTCAGACCAACTAAGGAGCTGTAGTTACAGTCCAGAGCAGGATGTCCAGACTTGAATTAAAACAGAGATGGGGAAGAGAAGTTACAATTGGGGGAAAAACAATTCAGAGAAACCCACAGGGCTTTCATGACTTATTACAGAGTAGGGGGAGGGAGGTTCAAATAGTCGCCACAATTTTACAAGCTTGAAAAAATACATAAATATTGGTGGCATTTACTACACTGAGAAATGCAGAATCCATAACGACCGACCATGTAGCGACCAGATCACGGATCAGCAGACGACTGGGCAGCGAGCTACAAGTGGGTCGTGGAGGGCTACGGGGAAAGGGGAATTAGGGAAGACAGAGGGATGGAGGGAGCTACAGGAGGGCGGGGCAATAGGCCAGCTACTGGCGCCTGGATTTGTGCACAGGGCTACTAGTAAGGATATATAATTGGGGTAAAGAAAAGAGTTCTGTTTTGGACATAACATTCAAGTTGCCATCATTAGAGCTTAAAGAGAGAGAGTGTTTTGGAGGCCACCTGAATACAAATGGTAGTTGAAGTTACTGGAGCAGTGGGGTGGAAGGCCAAGGACACATTTCTGGGATTAGGAGCTGTTCCTCCATGGGTCTCTGGTGTTGGTGTATATTAGAAAGCAGATGCACTTGCCCTAACCGGTTTGGCTCAGTGGCTAGAGCATCGGCCTGCAGACTGAAGAGTCCCAGGTTCGATTCCGGTCAAGGGCTTGTATCTTGGTTGCAGGCACATCCTCAGTAGGGGGTGTGCAGGAGGTAGCTGATCAATGTTTCTAACTCTCTCTCCCTCTCCCTTCCCTCTGTAAGAAATCAATAAAATATATTTTAAGAAAAAAAGAAAGCAGAGGCACTAACGGCCTTTGTTCTAGACTATTTGTAAGGGGTATTTATATAGTTAATAACCTTAGAAAACAGAGTTAGTGTCTCCCTCCAGAGCATAAGGAGTTTGGCTACTGCCCAGTATAATAAGGTAATGTCTGTAAGCCAGGCGAAGGTCAGGCAGGCTTACCACCCATTACAAAATACTTGGTTTCCAAGCCCAGCGCTCCGTTTCTATAACAAAACTCACTGTTTGTGTGACCCTGTGGGAATGAAGCTCACATAATGGCGCAAATGCCGATTCTCGGGCCATTGCTAATAAAAAGATTCCTTCTATCTAAACCTAGAGTCGCATTTAACTATATCGGGTTAACTTGCAAGACAGTAAAATCTCAGACTTTTAGCTGTTCTTGACACCTTGGAAAACCTCAACATTTAAGGGTGACAATGAAAGAAATTGTCTCATGATATTGAAAAGGGCCAGTCAACGAGGCAGAAATAAATGGTGCTTCAAAACTCTGAAGAGAATTTTCAAGAAGAAATTTTCAACAACGCAGAAATGTCCAATTAGATGAGGATTTCAAAATTCACTTTGGTAACACTTTCCAAGGGGTACAAGATCGAGGTGCAGATGGACAGCAGGTATTCAGGGAACGATATAGTGAGAGAGACTGAAACATCTAAAGAAGTTTGATCTCAAATAGAGATTTGGTCATGAAGAGAACTATAAACATTTGGGACAATAGTTTGAAGGGAGAGCAAGATTAATAAAAAGGATCCTTGTGTATAATTTTATTTTTTTAAATGAGAGAGAAACAAATTAAAATAGGAAAAAAAAACAATGTTTAGATGAAAAATGAAAGACTGAAGATTGGGAGGAAGGAGCGAGAGTTTAAGTTAAGGGATTGATGAAACCAACCATTTTATCTTCCCAGCAACTCTAGGCGTGGAGAGAGAAAAGTTGGAGAGTCCATCACAAACGAACTTTCTGGCTAGACCATTGGCTGAGAATATGTCAGGTAGTAAAAAGGAGAAAATTATTTGGAATAGCAACACTTAGACAACCTTACTGGACATCATAAATGAAAATAAGTGAGGTTTTATGATTCAGACATCCACACTTCTCAATTATGGAGTAAAATAAGCCAAATTAAGGGTGTGTTCCTTTCTGGGGCTATTGGTGGCTTAACCAACACAAAGGCATTTACCTGACAGTTTTGGAGGCCAGAGTCCTGGGATCGAGGTATAAGCAGAGTTGGTTCATTTGGAGGCTTATGAGGGAGAATCTGTTCATATTTCTCCCCTACCTTCTGTAGTTTGCTGGCAATTCTGCCATTCTGTCTGCACAAGCATCACCCTGATCTCTGTCTTCATCTTCATATGGCATTCTACTTGTGTGCATGTCTGTGCCCAAATTTCCCCTTTTTATCAAGATACCAGTCAGATTAAAGTTCATCGTAGCGACCTCATCTTAACTTGATTACATCTACAAAGACCTTATTTCCAAATAAGGTCAAATCATGAAGTTAGGGCATTAGAATTTCAACATATCTTTTTGAAAGACACAAATCAACAAAGATTATGCTAATATTTCACAGGAGAGTCTCCTCACACCGGCTCAGATAGCTCTCTAAACTGCTTGAAAATAATACCGTGTATTGAGTTTCCCCTACAAGGAACACTTGTACTGTCTGACGTGAAACATAGCTCACTAGGTAGCTTCTACATCCCTGTAATTGTGCACTAGGGCTGCCATAACAAATAACCACAGATGGGTTGACTTGAACAACAGAAATTTATTTTCTAACAGTTCTTAAAGCCAGAGGTCCAAGGTCAAGGCGTCGACAAATTTGGTTTCTCCTAAGACTTCTCCCTGGGTTGCAAATGGCCACCCCCTTTCTGCCTCTTCACACAGTCATCCCTCTGTACATGCCCCTCATATCTGTATTCCAAATTTCCTCTTCTTTTTTTTTAATATATTTTATTTATTTTTCACAGAGAGGAAGGGAGAGGGACAGAAATTCAGAAACATCAATGAGAGGGAGACATCAACCAGCCGCCTCCCACACACCCCACAGTGGAGATGTGCCCGCAAGCAAGGCACATGCCCCCAACCGGAATCGAACCCGGGACCCCTCAGTCCACAGGCCGATGCTCTATCCATTGAGCCAAACCGGTCTCGGCCAAATTCCCTCTTCTTTTAAGGACACCAGTCAGAATGGAATAGTGTCCACCCAAATGACCTCATTTTAATGACCTCTTTAAAGACCCTGCCTCTCTAAATAAGGTCCCATTCAGAGGTATTGAAGGTTAGACTTCAACATATGAATTTGGAGGCGACATAATTCAGCCCATAACAGTCCCCTAGGTTACATACTTTCAAGAAAATGCAGTAGCAAGAATCCCAGCATATTTCTGCTCGGGTAATAGCACAGACATTTCTTCTACTCTCTACGTGAAAATCTCTATGCCCAGTCCAAGGTCCACTCCACAGTTGTGATGAGGTCTCGGATTCATGGAGAGAGTAGAGTGGGCTCTCACCAGTCAGTTACCAGTCCATATACAAGGTAATTCAGACATACAGCATTGTATGAGAAGTAATAACACAGAAATAAAGTATTCATATATGAATTAAACACTAATGAGACACTCCATTATTGTGGTTTAAAAATCTGATACAGCCTGGCCAGAGTGGCTCAATTGTCCCATGCACTAAAAGGCTGCCAGTTTGATTCCAGGTGAGGGCACATACCTTGGTTGCAGGTTTGATCCCCAGTCGGGGAGCATAAGGAAAGCAATGGATATTTATTTCTCTCTCTCATCTCTCTTTTTCTTTCTCTTTCTCTCTCCCCGTCTCCACCCACCTTGCTCTCTCTAAGCATGTCCGTGGATGAGGATTTTTTTAAAAAAATCAGACCTTGGCTGGTTTGCTCAGTGGTCGAAGCATCAGCCCACAGACCCAAGGGTCCAAGATTTGATTCCCAGTCAAGGCAAAGACACATACCTTGGTTTCAGATTCCATCCTCTGGCCCCGGTAGGGGTGCGAGTGGAAGGCAACCAATCTCTTCCTCTCATTCTCTTTCCCTCACAATCTCTACCTCTATCTCTGTCTCTATCTCTATCTTTCTATCTCCCTGCCTCCCTCCCTTAAACTCTCTCTAAAAATTAATGGGGGGAAACATTCTCAAGTGAGGATTTGTTTTTAATCAGATACAAAACTATGTAATTAAAAGACAGTAAATCAGTAGAGTCCTTTTTACAAATGAGCAATTTCTGGCCTGAAAATCTTAGTTTACAGGAAAAGAAATGTTATATATTTATGAAACAAGACTGGAAATCAAGTACATAGCTTCCTAGCATTTTAATAACCTGAAATAAAATACATAACCTTGTATTTCACGAAAACATAATTTAGTAGCATCAATCATGAGTTGGGGACATAAAAACAGAAAGTCCAAGTAAAGTTCACGCTAACCCAGTTTTGGAGTCAGCAATCAGCACCAAAACCCCCCATAATCTCTCTGGCAAAATCTGCTATGGATTTATACAGTGAATGGTCACTGAAATGTAACCAAGGGCTCCTTTCAAATTTTCTGGTGAAACAGATTGATCGGATTAGGTTGCTTATGTTCAATGGCAATGCATCATTCCAACTGTGGGCCCCACCTTCCCAAGAGTGCAACACAGCACTCATGCTAAAAGTTTACTTTTAATACACTTCTTAATCCCCTCACCTAATTAACCAAAAGTCACCTGAACTTCTTGCCAAGGAAAATGAAAGCACCATCATCTCTCATCGTCTATCAACTGTGTCTCAGATGCTACATGTACTGTGCCTCTGAATGATAAATGACCACTTTGCTTTGCTAAAACACCGTTCTCCTCCCAAGCTTCTTAAAAAATGTTCATGTAATGACCTGGCTCTTTTCTCAGGCATCATCAGCAATTTGATTGCAATCTCCAGGAGTGCCATGCTTTTGCTAAAATCCTTCACTTATTAAATAACACTCTACTCATCATCTTTATCGGGAAAGAAAGAATGCTACCGACACTAAATTTTAGGTATCCAAATAATACATGGCATTCTCAAATATCCTTGAGTGAACTATGAGCATTATATATGAGTCATAGAGGTTCGTGTCTTTGGTGCATTTATTTATTCACTAAATTCACTCATCAAACTACAATCATTTTTTAGTGCCAGGTATTCTATTAGGGCTTGAAAATACAAAGATGAAAGAGGTCTATGCCCTCAGGAGGCTTACAGTGCCTTAAAATGCCTACTCCAACACAGGGCTGATGATTGTGGTTTGAATCTGAAATCAGGCATGACAGGCTACCAAGAGAATCTGTGTCTGTGTTTGTGTGTGTGCACGTGTCCTGTTATTGAAAGAACAAGATATGGTGAGATAACCAAGATAAAACTAGTGGGTACAAGCATCACACTTTCCCATGGAGGTTACCCATAAAACCTATCCTCTTTAGTTGGTAGTGGCAATCACTATTTTCAGGGGTATGAGATGTATTTGATTCACAAATGACCTTCATTCAGACAACACGCAACAGTGGATAGAGTACCACATATACAAATCATTTAAGCCATAATCCTGTTTGTGTTGATGGCAATATTATTTATTCTGCTTTCACTTAACTTAGTGACTATAAACAACTACTGAAATATTAATAAGACAGACATTACAAATGTTTAATTCAGATTCATTCTTATTAATTTTATCAAAACCTATCAAATACCTACTTTGTGTCAGGCATTGTATTAGGCGCCAAGAATACATTACTAAGTAAAAACTGACAAAGTCCAGCCCTTTTGGAGCCATTGTGAGAGAGATTAGGATTCTTTAAGTATAACAGAATTTAAAATTAATTATAATCATGATGAGTGCTAAAAAAGAAAAGCACTTAAAGGAAACTTTGAATGGGGCTGCTGAAGATCAATGGAAGAATCTTAGAAAAAGTGGAGATTGATCTACAGTCTCAAGGAAGAGTAGAAATATGAGGTGAAGAAGAACTTGAGTGTAAGAGGGAAGATCACCTGTGAAAAAGAATGGCCTTTAATGAGAAACAACTAATGATCAAAATCACTCTGAGGAATAGAGCAAATAGAAAGTTGGATAATGAATGTGAAAATAAAATGAGATGCAGAGGAGGAGGATGGATGTCTGTCTATATTTGGGCTTGAAGGCTTTGTTCAAAATGTTGGTCTTTATCCTAAGAGCCATGAGAATCCATTAGGGTATTTTTTAAGTAGCTATTTTACTGAGGTATGATTGACATACAAAAATATGTACATAGGAGTGTATTCAACTTGTGTTGAGTTTAGAGACACCATCACCACAGTCAATGCCACAAACATATCTATCACCTCGAAAAGTTTCCTCCTGACTCCTTAATTTAGTTATATATTTTTGTGTGACAAAAACACTTAACATGAGATTTACCCCTTAGGAAAATTTTAAGCATGAGATGTGGTATTATCAACTACATAGGCACCATGCTGTTCTTACTCATCTTGCGTAACTGAAACCTTGGACCCTTTAACCAACACTTCCCTGTCTCCCTCTCCACAACCCCCTTCCAGGCACTGACAACTACTATTCTACTCTCTGCTTCTATGAGTTTCATTATTTTTAAATTCCTAATGTAAATGGAATGATGTAGTATTTGTCCATCACTGGCTAGTTTTACTTAACATAATGTCCTCCAGGTCCATCATAATTGGCAGGATTTTCAGAAATGATTACTTTTTCAATGTGTTTTTTAACTAATACTCTTTACATAAGTCTTTGATCACATAAAAATTTTCCATGTACGTTTACAAATTGGAAATGCCCTGAACATATTTTAATTCACTATTATTTAATCAACAAAAATCTAAAGTCTTCATAAAAATCTTACTTTCAAATCATTGTAGTTATTTTTCCTTTTTCTCAAAGAATGTGAGCCTCATAGGTTTCTTGCAAACATACCTATTTTTACCCAAAGGGCACATGATTGATTCTCTCTTAAGTCAATTATTCTTCCCAGAGAAAAACCTGTATACAGATAGCGGCAGTCTACTTTAAATTAATTAATGTCATGCTGTTTGTCTTCAATATATCTTCAGCAAATAAATGAGAGGAAGTCAGTAAAGTGTGGCCGTATGCTTACTGAATCTTAATGACAAAGTTCATTCTCCTATTGACATACCCTTCCAGCACGTTCTGCCATTTTCCTTGCATTTTTCTCTCTGAACTCTGCGTCAACCAACAGTTCTACGTTGATTCTGTTTCTAAACTCCTCAGAGATTCACGAATGATAAACACAGCTGTGTCGTCAGAAAGGTCGAATCTGGAAACCATCGCTCTCCCTCTCTTGTACAGTTTTTTGGATCCATGCTATTCCATCTTCAGCTCTTTGAAGTGTTGTTTCAGTTCAGCCATCATTTTTGGAGCTTTCATAAAACTAGTCATATCCCTGATGCTTCTGTCACTCCTTTTTGAGTTTTTCAGAAATCATAATTATTATTCCCTCCATCATATTGTTTTTTTTCAGAATCAGGAGAAATGAGAGCTGTCTATAGGAGTTCCTCTTTTCCCTTGATCTAGATAGAGATTTCCCTTTTGAAGTCTAGTTTTTAGGAGCAAAATTAACATGCCAACCCCAAAACTTAGATCAGGGTCTGGGCTGTTGCTTGTTATTTTCAAAATTTTAAAATTCATGCGTTTTGGTGAGTCTTCTTCTAAGTCTTCACACTCTATCATTTTTATAGTCTGGTGATACTTCATTTTAATAGGCTTTCTCCTCTTCTCCATCCTCCAGTTGCTCCAATACCAACTCCATTTGCCTTGTCTTCTAGCGAGACTCAATCCAGGATTACGTCAATTACAAACAACACAGTGTGATATGGCATGTCTCATGAGTATATAAGGATATTTTTGTGCTCGTTATTTTCTGCTTACCACAGTACTTCCATTGTTTCAGATATTTGGCTTACATAAATACTGAGAACCAATAAAACAGAATCACTTTTAACCTGGTTTATGTCAAGTTTAGACAGAGTTAGTATAAGTTTAGTATTACATTCAAAATCTTCATGCTTCAGATTTGTATGTCTTTCCCGATGACTACTTTCAGCATCATCATTGCTGCCGCCAATACTAAATTGTGAAAATCCTTTAGTTGGTGCTCCCTCTCTTTTCATTCCTTCATTTTCACAACCGCAGTTGTTTGAGCTAAAGATCTCATAGTTCGTATTTGATGGTTTTAACATGGTGTGCTATCTTCAAAGTAATGTGTGATGATTGAATTAAAAATTTTCCAGACATGAAAAGGCCTCAAAAAGTTTATTTCCCATGCATCTTGCAACAAGTAACTACCAAAAAAAACAAAAGATCCCACAAAAAAAAAACTAAGAAAATGAAAAATATGGGAATAAGAACGTAAAAGGGGAGGGAGTACAAGGCCTTTTCTGAGAAATGAGAAGGAAGATGCGCAGATGTCAATTATATATCTGCACAAAGAGCAGCCACTGCAGTTGGGAGAGTTGATGCGCTAGAAGAGAGCTGTTATTGCACGCCCATAACATTCTCTTTTCAACGTGAGGACAGAATGATTGGGTAATTCTAATCCAGAGTCTTTTCTGTACTTGGATTGCCATGATCACGTTCTAGAAAATTCCACTCTCCCACTATGCTTCACTACCCTGGAAGAGAGAAAAGTTTAGGGAAAGAGAAAGTATTGCTTCAGTATTAGTGGATGACTTTCTAAACGTTCTAGCCTATCATCCAGCTTTACATATGGACAATGTCAAGAGGTAAAACTAATAATGACATAGTCATAAGCCATAAAAAATTTGGAAAAAAATTCTGCAGTATTTACATTGGGTCTTGAATTCGATATTTTATTAGAACAACTTTGTCACACTACTCATTAGTCTGATTTTCTACCACTCTGATCTATTTGTTTTTCTGTATATATTTACATATATATGCACACACACACATATATATATATATATATATTTATATATATATATATTTATATATATATATATATAAATATATATATATATACATAAACCACATTTCCATCACAGATAAATATAGTGGTACCTCGAAATACGAGTGCCCTAACATACAAGATTTTTGAGATATGAGCCGTGGAGCGAGCGATTTTTGCTTTGAAATACGAGCAACATTTGAGATAGGAGTAATTGCACGGATCGGCTGGCTGCACACGACCCACCAGTTTACCTCGACCTGAGCGTCTCATAATTTCCCATGCCTCAAGGTTACGGAACGAATTAAACTCGCATCTCGAGGTACCACTGTATAGTCACATGACATCATGTATATCATATAAATGTATAATAATATATATATGCATGATTTGATTGTGTATATGTATAATCAATTGCATAGCTTATATGATAATAAATTATACATATTTGTCATATATACCATATTTGCCATATGATATATTACATGTATATATGTGTGATATGATGGATATACAGCTATAAGAGAGATGGAAATAGAGATAGAGATGAAAAACAGAAAAGACACTTAATCAAAATACATCTGCAATGAATATATGTAGCTATAAGTACAGTTTCCCTGGTGCAGGCTAGTAAGGGGCTGCTTTCTTCTCTGTGCTTTTCAGTCCTTTTGCAACAATTCTGCAAATATTACCTCCTACACAATTCCTTACCTGCTCTTTGTATATGTCACTCCTTTCAAATGAAGCAGAAGAAAATATGTTCAAAATAAATATTAAGAAATAGACAGATAGAGATAGATGGATGGTGATAGATAAATGATGATAGATAGATAGATAGATAGATAGATGATATATAAATAGCTTTTTCCTATTTTTCTCCAAACATTTGCTGCTATTGATTTGCTTTATCAGACTGCGTGACAGTTTGATATAGGCAAAGACCAAATGGAAGTTCAGTTCTAAAATACTAATCTCATTTGCAGTGAAATCACTGAAATTTTGGTCCTTCCAGCCACCACCCATTAATCAGTGTCAGACCAGGTCAGTATTTTAATGGAAGCCAAACAGAAGTATTTGGCTACTTCTGGCACTGGTGATTGCACAGGCCACAAAATGTCTTCTGAGGTGAACAGAGAACAGCAGCATCAGCATTTCAATAAACAGTATTTTCCTTGGCAGTGCCAACATCAGTGACGTAAAGGTCCTGTGATTCTTTGGCAAAAGAAAAGCTATTTCCTTTTCTGATTCGCCAAGCTGTGTGACATCTTTCCTCTTGTACTATACTTAGCTGTTTGTAATGGTCTACACTCTTGTTTCCTAAACTTTGGGCAGAACTGTTCTCGTGCAGCTGGCACATTTAGCTTCTTCAGTGTTGGTATCTCTTATGTGTTCACTGACATACTGTGGTTTCAATAGCATGTCCACAATCAAAGAGCCGGCATGTAAAAGCTACTATATCAACCATAAACATGAATATTAATCTTGTTGAAATGTATGCAGGATACCTAATGAGATATTTAGAACATAGTGTTCTGCATAGTGTTCTATTTCCTCAAAGTTTGGAAATCTATTTAGACATGGATTACAGATACATATATTTGTGAGAGTCTAAAACTTCTCTTCCCTGCCAAAACCGGTTTGGCTCAGTGGATAGAGCATCGGCCTACAGACTGAAAGGTCCCAGGTTCGATTCCGGTCAAGGGCATGTATCCTGGTTGCGGGCACATCCCCAGTGGGAGGCGTGCAGGAGGCGGCTGATCGATGTCTCTCTCTCATCAATGTTTCTCTCTATCCTTCTCCCTTCCTCTCTGTAAAAAATCAATAAAATTAACAACAAAAAACTTCTCTTCCCTTAGCTTAAAATTGTTGACCAGAGCTATCCTATAGAAAAACCATGTTAACAAAATCAAAAGTGATGAATTTAATTCACATGTTTCAGGGAATAATTTTCAAAGTATTGGCTGGAAATGTTTACCTCATTCAGGACAGTGGTGGCAAAACAGTCTTATCTGAGAGATAACTAAAGCTAGGCTAAATAGAAAAGGTGAATCAATGTTAGTTAAAACATGCCAATATGTTTGAATGAAAGTACATGGAGACACAACCCAAACTCCCTCGTGAATCCTTTTATACCTATAGGAAAAATTCCTAATAAAAACTAAAATGGTTTCTTTCCCAGACGATAAAATACAACATTGTGAGTTGGAAGGCATTAGCCTTAGAAATCATAATTCCTGGGTTCTAGCCCCAGTCCTCCCACTAACCAGCTGGGAGCGTGGTACATTTCACCTAGATGGAGGTGAGTTTCATCTGTAAAATGAAGAAATTGGGGGAGGGGAGGGTCCTTAAGGTCTTTTTATAGCTCTCTATAAAATTAATCACTACTGTTAGGAAAATAGCTCAAATACAAGCCCTACTGATCATCACTAGCTTTGTAAGCGAAGATTAGCCTTTGGTATATATACATAACAAGATTTCTACTGACTGTTTAGTGATGAGCTTCTTCTATAAGCCTCACTTCATTGCTGGAGCAATTTAAGCATTGAAACTAGAATCCTTCCTGCCAAACAAACCTCTAGAGAAGCTGAGAATGACAAAATAACCAAACTGTTTTTCCTACCTTTAAAATCACAGTCAACATCTACCATATTTATCTACTATATAAGACGCTCTTCTACAATATATACTTTGACTCTCAAGTCTATAATTTTTTTAAATATATTTTATTGATTTTTTTTTTTACAGAGAGGAAGGGAGAGAGATAGAAAGTCAGAAACATCGATGAGAGAGAGACATAATCAGCCGCCTCCTGCACGCCCCACTGTGGAGATGTGCCCACAAGCAAGGTACATGCCCCCAACCAGAACTGAACACGGGACCTTTCAGTCCTTAGGCCGACGCCCTATCCACTGAGCCAACCCGGTCTCGGCTCAAGTCTATAATTTTTGTTCATATTAGACTAGAGGCCCAATACACGAAATTCATACAGCGGGGCAGGAAGGTCCTTCAGCCCAGCCTGCGCCCTCTCGCAATCCGGGACCCCTCACTTCAAACTGCCCAACTGCTTGTTCCTTACCTCTTGCTCACTGCTCCTTAGTGCAGAGAGAGGTTCCCGCCACCACCACTGCACTCACCAGCCATGAGCCCAGCTTCTGGCTGAGCAGCACTTCAGCTGTGGGATGCACTGACCACCAGGGGGCAGCTTCTGCATTGAGCATCTGGCCCCTGGTAGTCCTTGCACATCATAGCAACCAGTCGTTATGGTGGTTCTGGGCTTTTATTATGTAGACTAGAGGCCCAGCGCACAAAATTATGCATGGGTACAGTCCCAGGCCTAGCCTGCAATCAGGGTCATCCTCCCCAGCTGCCAGCAGCTGGACCTGCTCCCCCCCCACCCCACCCACCCATCACAGTTCCCCGTTTGCCATCCAGCAATGGGAGCCTGACAGCCCAGGGAGGGACCAAGAGGTCAGCCATTCCCGCCCACTCGCTAGACCCATCCCCACCCCCAACACCAGTTGCCCTCTGTGTGTGGGACGACTGGCAGGGTGGGGCCTTGACCTGGAGCTGCCCGCATCCCCTGCCACTCACCCCAGGTTCCCCTTCTCCATCAGCAATTCGAGCCTGCAAGTTGGGGAAAGAGACCAAGAGGTGATCAGAGCACCTCATAGTGACCGGTCAAGTAGTTGTTCTGGTCATTCTGCCATTATGGTCGCTGGGCTTTTATTATATAGGATTCTAGTTTTATTTTCCTGGCAACTGTTTTTCATTCTCAAGTATTCTCAAAATTAAGAAACATTTAAAAGTAAGAAAAAGGCCTTGTTTAACTTATGGAAATACAAGACTCTTTGGAAGGCCCCAAAAGTTTTAGGTAAGCCAAATGATTGCTTTTCATCAACAGCAAACTTTTTATCTTCCCATCTTTCTGCCTAGAGCATTAAATACTTAAGAAATTGTTAACAGGGACTCTTTACTAAATCACTAAACTCACTCAATCACTAAAGCCGGAGGAGCCAAACATTTCTTAAAATCTCTGCCAGATTTATAATTTGCAAACTCACGCTAAAAGCATTGTATTGGCACTTTCATTTAAGTTCTAAAATACTCACCTCTTTCATTTTAAAACCGAACGTGACCGTCTTCATTTTCAAATAGTTTCACATTGCCCCTCCAAGACATCCTTAATAACAGCGCCATCAAATTAAACAGGAACACAAAGATGAAACCCTCTTAGTCAGGAATCCATGCCATGTATAAATTTCCAGTATTTATTCTTTGGTACAGGGGGAAAAGGCAAAGCTATACCTAATCCTTTAGTCAAAACTCAATTTAAAAGCAAGTTATTTAAGCTCACAGATATAATTTTAATTATGTAATACCAGTGATCATTAATAAATGGATAAATTTTTATTCCCATTTCAAATACTTGTTCTGCTTTCATAACGTGTTCCTATTTGAACAACTCTATGACCCTCCTGGGATAACTATATAGGCGCCTCAACCTCAACATGAGCAAACCTACACTCTTAGATCTCCACACCCTATCATAAGCCTGTTCCCTCTATAAATCTCTCCTCACCCGGTCTATGCACTAACATACGCTCAGCTGTCCAAATCTAGGAGTCATTCTTGGTTCTACTTTCTCCTTACTCTGCACATCTACTTATCAGCAAGTCCTGTCATTTCTGCCCTTAAAATATGTCTGTGTACTTACCTCTCTGCATTGGCATTACTTTCACCCACTCCAGCATCGCCACTGCCCTGAACTACCCACGGCCCTTAAATGAGTTCCCTCTGTCTACACTATCTCTTTCAATCCACATCACAGCAGCCACAGTAAGACTGGATATTTAAAACAAGTCCTCGCCAAGACCGGTGTGGCTCAGTGGATAGAGTGTCAGCTTGGGGACTGAAAGGTCCCAGGTTCGATTCCAGTCAAGGGCATGTACCTTCCTTGCGGGCACATCTCCACTGTGGGACGTGCAGGAAGCAGCTGATCGATGTCTCTCTCTCATCGATGTTTCTGGTTTTCTATCTCTCTCCCTTCCTCCCTGTAAAAAATCAATAAAATATATTTTAAAAAAACTAAGTCCTTATCTTGCTTAAACGTGTTGAAGGGCTTCACATTTCAATTCATATACAATCCAAACTGGCTCCCAAGATCTACAAGGCTGTACAAATCCAGACATCTGATGGCCTTCAACTAACCTCATTCACAACCCTGTGTTCACTATGCTTCAACCACCCTGATCCCCTTTTAGGTTTTCTAACAGAGGCTCTATCAGAGGGAAAGAGAGAGAGAGAGAGAGAGAGAGAGAGAGAGAGAGAGAGAGAGAGAGAGAGAGAGAAATGCTTCTCCATGGAGATACTTATTCTAAGGATCCCATCTAAGCATGTTTCACACCTCTTCCTCCCCCATCCCAACTCATTGATCTTCATAACATGCCATCTTATTTCCTTAGAAGCACTTGTCATTGTGTATAAATATGTCACTGTTTGCTTGCAACTCATAACTGATCTTTTCCTCCACTTAACTATTAGCTCGAATAGGGCGGAGACCTATCTCTATTGTATCTCCTATGCCTTGCTCAGTGCTGATGCCTAATAGGAGCTCAACAAACATTGGTAGATCCGTGAATGACATAGGCCTTAAGGCCTAAATTGAGTGTTCCCAAAATTCATGTGTTTAAATCCTAACTCTAAGTTAAAAAAATTTCAGAATGTGACTGTGTTAAGAGACAAGAGGATAAGTTAAAATGAGGGCGTTGGGGTGGATCCTAATCCAATCTGACTAGTTTCCTTATAAGAGGAGGAAATGTGGACACACACACACACACACCAGGCATGTGCACACACAGAGAAAAGATCATCCAAGGGCAGACCAAGAAGGTGGACTTCGGCCAGCCATGGAGAGAGGCTTCAGAAGAAAGCAAAGCTTCCAACAGGTTAATATTGGATGTCTAGTCTCCAGAACTGTGAGAAAATAATTTCCATTGTTTAAGCCATCAGTCTGTGATGTATTATTATGACAGCCCTAAAACTAATACAACCAGAATTAAAATGTAAATCGTATTATATCCCTAATGTATTTCAGTCATATTTGGTCTTCAATTCATAGTTATAACACAGTGTAGTGTGAATCCAAGATCTGTTCATGATCCAGTCAATCTGGTTCACAAAGAGATAAATTCTAAAATTCTCCACTTGGATTTGGCAGACTTCTAAAATTTTCCACAATAATTTGTCAAACTTGTTTATTTTTATCTGCATAAATGATGGCGTTGACTAATATCATGCTTCTATAACATATTCAAGTCTGCCTCTTCCATTCAACTGTAGATAAGATTATTCAGATGTATTACCATGAAGCTTAGCGACTGTGCTCTGTTTACATTGCAAAGACTATGCAAGAACAACCTAGGTAATAAACATTCTTTCCAAACAGAAAATAGTGATTTCATACTGTTTAATTGTGTCCATCTCAATTTTCAAATGAAAAATGACTAGACAAGAAAGTATTCCGTACTCTCATGAAAATCATAATTAACCAACTTTTTACAAAGTAAAACAAATTTATAGTCTATATGCACCTTTAGGTCTAAAACTGAATGTAGAGAGTTGATTGCATTCCTGTCTTCCAACCTCAGTCCTTTAAAGATAGATGGCAAACCGTGGTGTTACATATGGTAACTACTGTTACTTTAGAAATGTAAAATTGAGCCAGAAAAAAGATTTTTAATCTACAATGTTATCAATATGTTGGTGCAGTTCTGACCATTATAATTACTCTTCTTTTAAAAGCATTATTTCATCACTTGGCATACCATTCATTTTGGTTTAAAGATTATAACCAGATTTTGTCATAGATTTAATAAGCATATACAGAAATCTTGCCAGCTTTGTTTTTGTTTTTCTTTTGTCCATAAGTTTTAATAGATATTAGAATTGTCATCTCTTTTTTTCTTTCAGTGCTTTGTTTCATTAGCTCTTATTATCTCCCACTCTTAAATATAGGGTTTTTCTAAATTCATAGAAATGGAAGTAATGTACCATGTAAGATGTAGCTATGAAACATCAGAGATCCTCATACTTATTTGGAGTTCAGGGGGACAAAAAATGTTAAACTCCATTCTTACTAAGAGAAGTAAATCAATCTCTCCTTTTTCTAAGAAGGAGATTTTAAGTTTGACTTTTTTCATCTGATTGTACAGTCACTAATCTCAACTCCTTCCTCCATAAACAAATACAACTAATCCCAGGCTCTTCACAAGCACAGAACAGAGTGGGCATTCCTCCAGTCCTGAATGGATCAGAAGAAAAGATGTTTTCTTACAGACTATGAAGATACAGTACAAACAAAACAATGAAAGAGTGGCTGGCCATATTCCTAAGATTGGTGAGTAGAGTTATGGAACCAACACATCTTTTTTAAAAATGGCCTCTTCTTTGGAGAAACCAAGATGGTGGCATAGGTGAAAACCAAAACTGCTGCTCTCAAAACAATTTCAAAATTACAACTAAAAGACAGAAGGGAAACCATCCAGAACCACAGGGAAGCTGGCTGAGGGAAAATTCTACAACTAGAAGTAAAGAGAGGGACTTATAAAGACTCAGAGGAGCTGTAAAAAGCTGAGTACAGAGACACATGCATGGAAAGGACAGGCAGAGGAGGGTCTGGCTGGCTTCCTCTAGCAGAGGGAGATGGAAAATCCTGACTGCACTGAACCCCACTTCTGACTGCACTGAACCCCAGTTCCAGGAAAGACTCATACAGGGGAGTCTGGACTGATGAAAAGGAAGGAGTGCAGGAAACTTAGGGGAGCTGCAAAAGACAGAGGTCTGGGGGTGTGCAAAAGTGCATGAGAAAGTGCACACACAGAGTGCTGGCTGCTGATTGTGCCACTGGCTTTCTCTAGTGGGAGGAAAACAGAACCTTGCAACAGCACTGAAATCCAGGTCCAACTGCACTGAACCCCGGTTTTGGGTGAAACCCTGGGGACCCAGACTCATACAGGTTCCTAGAGCTCATGGAAACTCGGGGGAACTAGAAAGGCCAAGATCTGGAGGCTCGAGCACATGCACACAGAGAGGGCTGCAGAGATTACCCAGAGGCACTGAGACCCAGGGGTTGCCATGTAGGGCTGGACTGACAGGAAGCCAAGGCTCTCTGCTCAGCCCTGAGACTCTGCCACATCCAAGCCCAGCACAGAGGCTGTTGCAATCTTACAAGTCCAGCACAGAAGTTCTTTGGGTGCAGACACAGCTGATCCTCACAACCAATTGGATTGAGGTCAATTCCCCCCAGTGATACCAACAACAATCAAGAATAACTACAGCAAGACTATACACACAGTCCACAAAGGGGTGCACCAAGAGTGTCCGCCTCAGGTAACTGGGGAGGCAGAACTACTAGGCCACATAGGACACCAAGCTACTCTACCAACTCAGGGAAGCAGCAAAATAGGCAGAGACAAAGGAAGAGATCACAAACCAAAGAAATGGAGGAAAACAAATAACTGGATATAGAGTTCAAAACCACAGTTCCAAGGTTTTTTAAGAATTTCCTGGAAAAAAATAGATAAATTTAGCGAGACTCAAGAGAAGATGAAAAAGGACCAACTAGAAATTAGACATACACTGACTGAAATAAAAAAATATTATAGAGAAACCTAACAGCAGACTAAAGGAACGCAAGAATGAAGTCAAAGATTTGAAATAAAAATGGCCTCTTGCCCTAGCTAGTTTTGCTCAGTGAATAGAGCATCAGCCTGTGGACTGAATATTTCTGGGTTCAATTCTGGTCAAGGACACAAGCCCAGGTTGCGATGCCCAGTAGGGAACATGCTGGAGGTAGTCAGTCAATGGTTCTCTTACATCATTGATGTTTCTATCTCTCTCTCCCTCTACCTTCTTCTCTGAAATCAATAAAAATATATTTTTTAAGATAACTAAAATAAAGTAAGGTAATAAAATGAAATATAAATGGCCCCTTGTACTTGCTCCTCAAATTGTGTAGCCTCATCAATTTTTGGGGTAGTCATCTTCCACTAAAGTGCTATCAGTCAGATGAGGGGGCATGATGCCTAAGTTGATAGCTTTTCTCCAAGTTTCTCTCTATAATATGTCTGCTTCTCCTGCAAAGAGGTCAGATGCCCATACTCTTAGGATACAGAATGAAAATGAGTAGGCTGATTCCAGCCAAAATGAGGCCAGAAGGATCACTCTATGTGGCTCTCTTATCATTCCTCGTATTGCTGGTTTTAAATGCTACAATGGTGCATGTGGGAAGGACCAGAGCTATGTATTTCCCTGTTCTGATCAGAAAGGAGCAACTCTGCTATCTCCAGCCCAGGCTAAAAATATTCCAAGCAATAAAAGTAATTAAATTATCATAAAAGGTAGGAGCCGAAGAAAGGAGTTGAACATATTTTAATCGTTGAAAATACTCTATTTTTAACACAAGAATTTATATATAAACTCGAGAGGGAATACCATATTCAAAGCTGTGGCCCCTGAGCCCTGTATTCATTTTACATTAAATAATCTCTCTCTTACAATTTTCACTGCCAGGCCTTCTATATATCTCCTGTCACTATGGCAACAAAGTAGTTCTGTTAATCTAATTAGGCAATATTCAATTACCTGTGTTAGGGGGAAAAAGATATACTTCTCTTTCTGCCAGAGTCATTATTGATTAAATGGAGAAGGGTTAGAAAGAGCATCTATAAGCCCAATTTTCAGGCTTCTTGAGCCAATATTAAAGTAGAGTTTGGGCAAAAAGTTGATGCTTGCA